>JAQPPZ010007887.1:0-134794 GCA_028583015.1 Wollemia nobilis
GTATATATATATATATCGCCAAAAATATGCTCGTAGGGTACAAAAATGGTCCTCAGACCCCAAAATCATACCCAAAAACCCAACCTAAGGCGTCCACCAACATGATCACGCGGGATCGGTGCGATGGGAACTACCCCCCATGGTGTGGGTCCTATGGGACCCTGCAGGGCAGCTACTGCCAACCCCTGCATCATGCCTACTACCACCTCCATCATCTAACTGCCTGCGACGAGATGATGCTGATTGCTCAATCAGACTATACCTCGTTCGCCGCAAAGATCCACTGACCGAAGGCTCAGGTAGCCACCCACCAAGACGGATGACCTCCCTCTCCAAGTCTATCCGGTGCAGACACCACTCTGCCTCTCGTCGATGATAGTAAGATAATGCATCATCGCGTTGTGCCAAAACTCTATCCTGCTCTGCTAGCTGGGCCCGTAGGAGATCCCTCTCCCGTACCGTGTCCCCCAGCTCCCGTTGCGCATCCTCCAACTCTAGATCCCGTATCCGTAGCAACTCTGTTAGTCGTGCATTTTTAGTGTGTATCTCAGACTCCATATCCTCTGTAACTATCGGACGCACAGGACTCGCCGGAGCAGCACCCTGCTCGGGCTCCCCCTGCTCCTCCATGTCCTGCATGTTCAGCTGATCCAGAACGCCCAAGTCTACAGCCTCATCACCCACATCAACCATGTTCACGTCATCCAATGGAGCCCCCCAATAACACCCTACTACCTCAGCATCCTCCACTACCGCCTCTGCGCCTCCTAGTGGCCCCTCTCCTCTCCATCACCGTAAAACCCACCACAAGTCATACTCGGTGGTAGTCCCGACGTCATCCACATCCGGGACACCAATCACTACATCGGACTCCTCATCCAATGGTGCAGTGACTGGTGGCTCTAACCCCCTCTCATCTCCCTGCCTCCGATAGACCACGGGCTCACTAGCCAACCCCTGGCGAACACCGAAATGTCGTGTAACCCGACCGTACGAAAAGAACTCATGCTTCGTCCTGTGTCGCCTAGTCAACCACTGCTCCCTGCGTACCAATCGGAGCCACTCTCCAGCCTTAGGCCAGGCTGGACAGTCCTGATAGGGATGCCAAAACACCTCCCCTGGAGTGAGCCGAGAAAAGGCCTCAGTGTAGTGCTCAACGACACCTGCCCATCGCTGACTTTGCCCCTGCTCCGCAGACCGCCACCACAAAACTGCATAACCAATCTCCTCATCCTCCATCACCACCCGAGTCATCCACGATAACCTGATAGGCCTCTCAACAGCTATGTGCTACCAACCCCGAGCACTGCAACAAAAAATTGTAATGCGACACCCTTTCGCTGTCGACAGCGAACCCTATACAGCTCCCCGTAGAGCTATGCCAACAAAGTTTGTCCCCATCTCAGAATCAACGGTGCCTCTATCAGGCACTCTGCCAACTGCCACACCAAATCCAATAGGTTCCACGGGAACCTCACGCCTGATGAATCAGGGAGAAGAATGTTAGAAATGAGGCCCATCAAGAATGCGTGCCTCACTCCTAACACCCCCCTCTCCTGCCACCAGCTAACCAAAATCTCGCCAGCCTGGAAATCCACCTCGGCTGTCTCCATTGGGTTTGCTACACCCAGCTACCCCCCATGCCCAAAAAATCTCATAAGTATAGCAGTCCACTGATCAAACGACGATGTCCTAATAGGCAGACCATCTATCAGAATCTGAAGCAGCCGATAGACGTCCTCAAGATTCACAGTCATCTCCCCTGTCGGGAGATGGAAAGTATTGGTCCACGGATCCCAAAGCTTGATCAGGGCCGTCAGATAGGCCTGATCCAGGACCACAGGCTCTAGTCGAGCCACCTTCTTGAGCCCAAGGGCATCAATCCATTCCCAGTCATCATCAGTCAATGCCAACCGTGCCTCAGTAAAAGTAGCGGGTACACGGTACCAGCTCCTAACAACCTGCAAAACAAAAAACAACACAAACACAAAAAAAAAAATCAAAAATCAAATTTACAGTTCTAGGGTTTCTAACCTTAACTGATAAATCAACAAAAACAAACAAATCAAATTTACAGTTCTAGGGTTTCTAACCTTAGCTGATAAATCAACAAAAACAAAAAAATTAAATTTACAGTTCTAGGGTTTCTAACCTTAACTGTTAAACAAAAACATCACAAAAATTCAAAAAAAAAAAAAAAAAACATGGACTCTTGGGGTTTACATTCAGTTTATCCTAAGGTTCAGTTAAAAAAATAAAATATTTTACTTACGTTTTGAACTACGTTTAGTGTACACTAAATATCAGTTGTTCTAATCTAAGTTTAAAAGTTTAAATCTTAAAATTTTGAAAAGCGTCAACACAAAAACAATTCATCAAATAAAAGCAAAAATAAACTCTAGGGACACTTACAGGTTTCGCTTCGGATCTGCCGCTTGAACCAGTTTGTGCACTCATGATGGCAGAGAGAATTCCAGCAGCGCTTCGCTTCGTAGAATTACCTCCTCCGCCCAGAGCTCCAAAATCGCAAAAAAAAAATGACACAAATGAGCCCAAAATCAAGTTTTGGCCATTAAATAGGCCTTTTGCACTGGAATTCATCCTTGAATGGGACGAGCACTCTGATTAGCACTCGTCCCACCCAGGGACGAATTCTCCAGCTGGAATTCGTCCCACCCAGGGACGAATTCAGGCCAGCACTTCAAAAACATCAAAAAATAACTAAAAATGCACTAAAAACAAACAATAAAATTGCTCGACAAGAGTGCTACTGCACCTGACAACAAGGGCATACAAAATAGACATTGGAGTCACAAATTGTCACTATAATACTCCCTAATAAGGCTACCATAGCCGGATCGCTCCACGGAAGATGGATTTTCGACAATTGCATCTCCAAACGCGTCACGAAAAATAACAAAAACAGTACAAAATTCAACAAAAACAAACAACAATAAACATTGCCAGACACAAGTGCTCTTGCACTTAACCTCTGGGCAAACAAAATCAATGTCGGGGTTCAAATTATCACTCTCCTACTTCCCCAAGAAGGCTATAATAGCCGGACCGCTCCATGGGAAGTTAGATTTTCGATGATTTCACCTCATTACAGCATCACCAAAAGGGTTAACACCCACCAAAAATAGGTCCAAATGTTGGAAAAATTGCACATGCTTAACGATAAACCCTCTAAACGCACCCTTGCACAAGTCATCTTGGGTCAAGTGACTCGTCTCTTTGCTCATGAAGGTCATTCCCTCATCGATTCGTCGCTTGAGGGGGTAGTCACACTTAGTCACCAATCAACAATCGCACACCCAATTAAGGAAAACGACATGCATTCAAAGAATCATTGATAAAGACAATCACACTCCTGCTTGGGGTAGTAAACAAGCAACAATCAAATCAATCAAACACATGGCATTTCGTGAATCATGAACACAAGGTTCCCCTGTGGATAAAACGCCCTTCGCCTATTCATGACTGATCAATGTCTAAGTTCAAGTCACACCTCACCAAAATAGGTTAGCACTTGAAATCAAACTCCTTAGCTCATCAGAAGCAAAGATTCAAGAATGCATGCCCTTTCCATGCTTGGGGCATCACAAGTTGGTTAGGTTACCAAGAAACCCTAATCATTAGTGCTTTGGTTATCTATTTTTGCTCGATGCTGTGCCATGCACAGCGCATCCCAAAAAGGGGCATCTGTAGACACCAAAATAGCACCAATCCGATTATGTGATTGCAAACATTGATCGCTTTGACAAACACAGCCCCCAGGGCAGCCCTCAGAGGTCAAATAGTTGTCCTAACCACTTTCATGGCAATTTTGTAAGTGCAGGAAGCAATTTGGCACATTTGGACACTTTGCTCACTATTCGTCTCACCCAGGGATGAATACTAATTAGAATTCGTCTCACCCAAGGATGAATTCTGAATTCGTCCCTACGTAGGATGAATTCTGAGTTTAACGGGCAAAAAGAAGAATGGTGCCAAGTGGCAGCCCAAGACAGTCAGTTGATGACTCATGCCTCGTATGCGTGTGTGGGTGGACAGATAGGCCGTTAGAGGACTGTCACAAGGGTAGTTATGAAAGCCCAAGTCAATGGAGGACTCCCCTCCCTCATCGAAAGACATGACTGCCACATGGCACCTATGACCAACACATGGCATTTGTGTTTCCCTCTCAAAAGAGACCCCATGGGTCTATAAAAGGTGGGACTTTTCTCACCCAAAAAGGACAGATTGAAGGAGATTTCAAGCAACGAAGTGCTTCCGAGTTGAACACCCACTTGCATCCCCTTTGATTCACCTTCTCACATCCACCAATCTCTTTTGCAAGGGAGGTTGTTGGGTGGCTTTTGGAAGCTTGAATCTGACCCAAATCCAACACATGGACACCTGAATCAACCAATTTGCAGACACCCCAATCCTAAGAGGTTTTGGGCCCATCCCTAGTGGATTGGCATCGAAATCAAGTGCCAACGGTGGGAGGCCCACTTGGGCACCCCCGCACTTTCTAAGTTAAAGAATTCTAGATTATTGTTTCAGTTTGCATATCATGTTATTTTGTTTGGTTAACTCATAGCTTCAATTTAGTAACATTTTGATCAGATTTTATCACGTTTTGTGTCGCTTTGTTGTTTCACTAACTTGCAGGTGGCGATATCAAATTCCCAAGGATAGAGGCCAAATTGGGAGAATCCGACCATCTGGGTCGTCCCAAAATGGCCCCAATTACATAACCCCCCTATTTGCAGGCATTTTGCAGGTCCCGGGATTCGATATTAGAGCAGCAGCAGGTCGGCTTTTTCAACACAGAAGAATTCGTCCCACCCAGGGATGAATAGCCGTCAGAATTTGTCCCACCCAGGGACGAATAGAAGTCAGAAGTTCATCCTGCCCAGGGACGAATTCTAGTTGAAGGCAGATTGGCCAACTGTTTCAATGGCAGTGGCCCTCTGGTGATGTACTCTATCTGTTGTCAAGTTTTTAGGTCATTTAGGCTTACTTTATTTACTGTTTCAGATAGTTGTTCTTATGCATATTTTACCAATTTCAAAGCATGAATTCTATTTCTTCTCACAAGTGCTACTAACGCTTTGTCTGTCTCTTTGATTGCAGGAGGAACAACAAGAAGTGAGGATTTACCAACAACAGCGGCGGCAACACTTTGGCCCGCCCATTTTGCATGTGGGCATGCGAAAGGAGAACACTTACCAAAATTGTAATCGGATCCGTTTAATGCTCCTAGCCCATAAAAAGGGAGAGGCAATTTTGTAACCGTGTTGGATAAGTTTAATAAAAGGGATGTGACTTCTCTTTAAAGATTTTGTAACTTGTTTTAGTCTATTTGCCTCTTTCATTTTAATGCATTTCTTGTTTTAGGGCTTAGGCGCTGTTTCAATTCGAATGCATCTAAGTAGTTGTTCTTTCTGAAAAGCTTTCGGAATCTCATGCTTCCACCGTCATGCAGTTGGGCGACTGCCCAAGTGGACTCTTGCTGGTCCAAGCAACGAAGAAGGATTCCTTCATAGCTATGACGATACAAAATGTCTCCTATCAAGACATACTTAGCCGCTTTCTGCTTGAATGTTCGTTTTGCGGCATGCGTCAATCCAAAGGGAAGATTACCTAACTTGAGGTAGTCTCTAATGTGTAAATACCAGTCCTGTTGATCGGAAACCTCGAAAGTATGAATAGTCGATCCCTTTTGAAGTTCTTCCCTAACAAACACCGAATGGGATAGAACTTGCAAGAATAGCGTTGGGTTGCTATTAATGGGAGTAGGGGAAAACAAGGACCCCTAGTTGGCAAGTTTCAGATGATATCAGATTCGAAAGAATTTATCCAAGGATGGTTCGATCTGGATCATGTGGATCCCCGACGTTAAGTCTAAGCTTGCATGCTCCATCACGGATTGCGATAAGGTTTTGACTTGAATGGTTGTCATATCACCGGAAAGGTATTGCAGAATTAGTGACCCCAAGGAGGCCATTGTGTCCGCAAAATGATTCGATGATCGAGGGAGTGCCTCGATGTCATACCACTCAAGTTTAGCTAGGAATTTGTCCACGAGGGCTTTATAAGCCTTCAGAACTGGGCATTTGCATTAATATACCCCTTTGACTTGATTGACTATTAACAACGAATCACCAAAGATGTTCAGTCATTTGATGTTCATGGCGATTCTTTGTTGAAGATCTAGGAGCAAGGCTTCATATTCTGCATTATTGTTGGTGCACTGAAAGTTTAATTTAAATGACAGGGGCATTGGAGAACCCTACGGTGTGAAGAATACAATTCCTGCGCCACCACCTTGCTCACATTTAGAACCATCAAAGAATAGGGTTATGTCGGCCTGTGACTCAGGCTCATCAGAATCTGGCGATTCTGAGACATGGAAGACCCCATCATCGGGTAGTTCTATGGCTAGAGGCTGATCGTCTTCAAGAGGAGCCTCTGCTAGTTGATCGGCTATGACTTGTCCTTTGATAGATTTTTTCCCAATGAACTCAATGTCAAATTCCGTCAACAACATGATCCATTTCACCGTGCGACTACTATGATAAGTACGACTCATCATGTATCGCAATGGATTCTCCTTAGACACAACATACGTAGTGTTGCTCAACATGTAGTGGCATAGCTTTTTGGTAGCAAACACCACTGCCAAGTAGAGTTTCTCAACGTATGCATAGTTAAGTTCGTAATCGACCAGGGTGCGGCTAAGATAGTAAGTAGCCTGTTCTTTGTGAAGTTCATTCTTTTGGGCTAGCATGGTGCCCAGTGCCACCTCGATGGTCGATATGTATAAGTAGAACGGCACTCCTAGTCTAGGTGGTGCCAATACTGGTGGCGAAGCCAGGTATTGTTTGATTTCATCAAAGGCTGACTGGCACTCGTCATCCCAATGAAATGTAACCCCCTTGTGCAATAATTTGTTCATGGGTCGACATTTGTCAGATAATTGCACTATGAAGCGTTTAACGAAGCGACCTTTCCTTGCAGACTTTTGAGCTGCTTGATGGTAGTTGGGGGAGCCATTTCAAGGATTGCCTCGACTTTCTTTGGGTCCACCTCGATTCCTCATTTTGAGACTATGAAACCCAAGAGCTTTCCAGATGTGACTCCAAATACGCACTTCTTGGGATTCATTCTGACCTTATGCTCTATGAGGCGATCGAGAATCTTACTTAAGTCACCGAGATGATTTGAGTGCAAAAGAGACTTGGCTAACAAATCATCCATGTAATCTTCCATATTTTTGTGCATGTAATCATGGAAGATATATGTCATGGCACATTGGTAGGTGGCGCTAGCATTTTTAAGGCCAAAAGGCATGACCTTATAACAAAATGTTCCCCAAGGCATTGTGAATGCCATTTTGAGTTGGTCTTCAGGATTGATACGAATCTGATTGTATCCTGAGAAACCATCCATTAGGGAAAGCATTAGAGAAAATACAAGATAGGAGCAGAATCAGCAGCGTCGCCCTAGGCGATAATTCACCCCTTATACGGAGTCTCGGGATTCCCTATTTGACCGCTTGTCAGCAGCAAATTTAGTCACCCTGCCAGAAATCCAAACTATAGACCCTAACCCTCCTAAGCCTAAGGGATACAGAGAGAAATTCTATTGTAGATTCCATAGGCGCAGAGGACACAACTTGAATATATGCTAGAAATTCAAAGGATTAATCCAAGATCTGATCGACAATAGAACATTGGCCATGGACAACCCCATAGCGCCAAATAATCAACAAATGGGGGTATTCAAGGACCCTTTGCCTGCCCACGAGGCACAAACAAAACCTCTCTAGATTAACAAGGTGCAGTAGAATCTTCCCATGCAAGGATTTGTGGGAATGATTAGCATAGTGACGAGGAATAAAAAGCACCCAACAGTCACCCCCGAGGTAGCTACGAGGGAAGTTCCAACAATGTCGCAGCCTCAGCAACGCCCAATGCAGTTACCTTCGCCTAGACCCAAGGTCACGATACGGACCAAACTCACGTAGAGTTTGCAGACCACATCGGCTAGGATTTCCATTTACGAGCTTATTCAACAGTCAGCACCTCATAGAGAAGCTCTTATGGAAATTTTAAAAACCATCGAATTACAGCCTCATGAAGCAAATTATTTCAACAACTTCGTGGGACATGTGAAACAATGTACGAAGCTGGTCATTACCTTCAGAGAAGATGAGGTCAAAACGATATCGAATGACATGGCAGATCCACCCTTGCACGTTATAGCATGGGTCAACGGGATCCCATACAAGAGAGTGTTGGTAGATACTAGCTCGTCCAGTAACATCATTACCACTATAGCACTAAAACATTTGAAGCTACCAGCCTCTCACATCACAGCCTCCACATACAAACTATGAGCTTTCAATGATGCAATATGCTTGACAGTCGGCACAGTTGTTCTACCTGTCCAGGTAGGACAAAAGACAATACGTACATTGTGCCATGTGTTGGAAGGTGAGATGGCTTACAACATATTGCTAGGGCGGCCTTGGATCAGGGACATGAAGTGTGTCCCTTCGATCACTCACTAGTGCTTAAAGTATGCTTTTGAAGGAGAAATACATGTAGTCCCCATGGACTTAGAACCCTTCAAGTATTACAATGCGGTACAATTCATGCCTCAATCGACCCTCCCTTCAACACATTTGGATTTCTAGTTAAATCCATCTAAACAGGGTCCGATACCGCAGGCACCATTGGTGACAAAATCAACAAAATCCCAGCCAGGTGAGCCTTCATCATCTGCTCCTTCATTATCAACACCACCTGTCATGGCCAAACATAAGGACAAGGGAAAACAGATCATGGAAGAGGCTCAACCCTTAGAAAAGAGGTTGCCCAAAATGGTATCAACAGAAGAAAAACCTCGCACAGCGGAAGCAGAGATTCTTAAAACACCAAACATGGAATGGACTCAGGAAGGACTACCATTCCCTCCCTCCCAAGCATCAAAAATCACTGTTGAAATGGCCAGTACGGGCCTGGGGGAGTATTTAATGTGGAATGTTGTGGCAACGCCCGCATTGGAGTCAGTACAGGACATGGGAAGACCTCACCTTCCCATAGGAATAGTTGTTCCTCTAGGCTACCCACCAAACCAGACAAATTTTGTGTATGGGGGCCTTGATCATGGTGTTGAACCATGCAAACAAAAGGAAGCAGACAAAGAGCCTTTTGTTGAAAATATCAACTATCTGTCAAACCCAAAATTTGCTCTAAGATATCTCGGCCAATGCAATTGGCATGGATACGGGCTAGGCAGATATGAGCAAGGGATGCGAGTCCTTTGCCAACCAAGATATCAGATGCCATATGATAAGTCAGGAGTAGGGTTCAACCACCCCCTACCCTTAGACATCTTGGTCGAAAATATGCAAGGCCTAGAAATAGGCAACAAGGGGGGATTGGCACCAGATCTTTATGCAAACCCAAATACAGAATATACATTGGGAGATTACCTCCCATGGTCAACAAACACCCTTGGCAACAGTAGTAATCCCTCTCCTTTGCCAGAGAGAGGCGAAAGTTTAGACATTAATCCTCAAAGAGAACATCAACGGCTTCCAGACATATTTTTGAAGCTATTACCCTTAGAGGTTCTAGTTGAATCAATACAGTGTCAAGAGAATCAGGTCCCTCTACCAAGAGTGGAACAACCGCAATGGGACCAGATTAACTTGCTGGAACAAGGAGAGCCTTCAATGTCACAAGTAACAATTGCTGAAGAGAATGAACATTTTTGGGTCTCCAAAAGTGATTCAGAAGATGAAACTGAGATGGACTATCTCAGACATGCATGACGACATCACCACCATTTAACTCATGAAGATATACTGGGATAGATGGGCATACGGCTAGGGCATGAATTGTGGGTAGACCCAGCAATATGGGACCAAGTGTTGGATCTATGGCTCCAAATTTGAGATGAGCATCGTCCACCTCAAGACCCTATCATGACAATAGTACCGAGGGAAGACCCTGTCCTTCTTTCAGCACATAGGGCTGATCCATTCATACCCGTCCCTACAGAACTAGATCCAGAGCATAGGAAGCACCCAGAATGTGTGAGCTATAACACCCGTGGTAATGGAGACCAAATTCATTACATCCACATGATCTCCATTGATTTGACCACACCCATCCGCAATCTGGCCGATCCATCATGGTCATTGCATCTAGACATAGATGCCATCGACTGGGATCACGTCAATTCACCTTTATCACCATTAGAGTACTGGCCTTTCGGTGAAATGCTTCATTTTACCTCAAGGACAACTCAAGATATCTTTCAGGCTGAAGAGGGACCCGAGGTTCCAAACGTAGATTTAAACTCAGCCAATGATATCCATTTGATCCCGACTCCACATCAGTTGGAGGACGGATCCCACATGTCAGTCGACTAATTGCGATACATTCAAAATAAAATATGCTTAAGTCCTAGAAATGTAGAATGCATGAAATGAAAGAGACGCATTGAAATGAGATACAAGCAAATGGAGAAAACACAGCCCTTTCATTAAACTCTCTTAATCTCTATTACAAAGATGCCTCCTCCCTTTTCAGGGGCTAGGAGCGTTAAAAGAATTTGATTACAATCAAGACTTAAGGTTCCTCTTTCTACGTGAGCACACTTGAGATGGGCGGGCCGAGATGATTCCGTCGTTGATGTTGATGAGTCCTTGACCTCTGCTGCTCCTCTTGCGAACAAAGAAACAACGAAGATGTCAATAGCACCTTCTACAAATAAGAAGTGTCTGTTCTCTAAAATCGCCAAAAGATGCACATAAACATTTGTCTAAAACAGTGAGTAAAGTGAGTCCAAATGACCTAAAAACTTGACAGAAGATAGAAGATATTACCAGAAGGCCATTGCCACTGAAACAGTTGGCCAATCTACCTTCACCTGGAATTCGTCCCTGGGCAGGACGAATTTTGACTGCAATTCGTCCCTGGGTGGGACGAATTCTGTTGTGTTGGAAAAGTCAAGGTGATGCTGCTCCAATGTCGACTCCCGAGACCTCCAAAACACCTGCAAACAGAGGGGTTATGTAATTGGAGCCATTTTGGGATGACCCAGATGGTCGGATTCTCCCAATTTGGCCTCTATCCTCGAGAATTTGATATCACCACCTGCAAGTTAGTAGGACAACAAAGCAACAAAAGGCATGATAAAATCTGATCAAAGTGTTATGAAATTGAAGCTATGAGTTAACCAGATAGAATAACATAAGATGCCATATGAACAAAAAATCTAGAATGCTTTAGAATGAAACTTAGAGAGTGCGGGGGTGCCCAAGTGGGCCTCCCGCCATTGGCACTTGATTCCGATGCCAATCCACTAGGGATGGGCCCAAAACCTCTTAGGATTGGGATGTCTGCAAATTGGTGGTGTAAGGTGGTAAAATGTTGGATTTGGGTTGGATCCATGCTTCCAAAAGCCACCCAATAACCTCCCTTGCGAATGATATTAGTGGATGTGAGAAGGTGAATCAAAAAGATGCAAGTGGGTAATCAATCGGACAACACTTCGTTGCTTGAAATCACCTCCAATCTATCCTTTTGGGTGAGAAAAGTCCCACCTTTTATAGACCCATGGGGTCTCTTTTGAGAGGGAAGCATAAGCGCCATGTGTTGGTCATAGGTGCCATGTGGCGGTCATGTCTTCCCATGAGGGAGGGGAGTCCTCCATGACTTGGGCTTTCATAACTGCCCTTGTGATAGTCCTCTAATGGCCTATTTGCCCACCCACACACACGTGCGAGGCAGGAGTCATCAACTGACTGTCTTTGGCTGCCACTTGGCACCATTCTTCTTTTTGCCCGTTAAACTTAGAATTCGTCCCTACCAGAGACGAATTCAGAATTCGTCTCTAGGTGAGATGGATTCCATTTTGAATTCGTCCCTAGGTGAGATGAATACTAAGCAAAGTGCTTGAATGTGCCAAATTGCCTCTTGACCTTACAAAATTGCTATGAAAGTGGTTAGGACCATTGTTTGACCTCTGAGGGCTACCTTGGGGGCTGTGTTTGTCAAAGCGATCAGTGTTTGTAGTCGCATAATCGGATTGGTGCTATTTTGGTGTCTACACAAAGTACCTACATAGATGGACTTATGTAATGTATATTAGACAGTGTGCTTCTTTCGATAGAATGAAAGAAGGAAAATCTAGCTCATTGGGGGTTAATGAGAAAGATAAATTGTTTACTAAAATTCTTTACCTAGTACACTTACATAGTTGGATATATGTAAAACGTAAGGATGGGTGAACCTCTAAGAAGGTTCAAAGTGGAAATCAATGTAGAATGAACTTATAACAGAGATAGGAGGTCCTAAAGTACGTTATTAAAACTGATAATTACTCCTTGAACAAAGTCTAAGTTCCTTTTGTTTCACTTATTAAAGAGGAAAAGATTACCTCTAGCCATTCTCATCAACACCAAAAACACTAATAATTTTATTGATCCCAAGGTGGCTAAAAAGTAGACTGCTACATGTATCCATGTGATAGCTTTGAATTCATAGTATTCAATAGATACGATTTCCTTTGAAAATATAAATATCATAATGTTAATATTATCATGGTAGCCTATAACTTAAAATTAGATATGTTTGTGCTTCCATTAGAATGATGTCACATAATTTTAGGAGATAGGTAGTTATATAAATTGGGTGTTATCTTATGGGATATTTTAAATATATTGATGCAACACATAGTAGATGATTGACAATATACCCTTAATGGGTTGACAACTAGTCCAATAAGGGTATCCAGTTCTTATCACAAGGAGAAATTACTTTAAAGAGGGTCTCATGGAGTCATGGCTCAACTTTTTATAGTGCAGTCCATAGAAGTTATCTCTAGAATAACAAGTTCCTTATTAAGTATTATTAGGGGTTTGAGAAACCTTGTGGACTTTCCCATAGTGTGCACATGACCATACCATCCCATTATTTTTGAGAAATTTATCAACCAACATATGCGCTTATAGATATCCCTATGTGCAAAAGTTAGTACAAGAACTATTGAAGGCAAGGGTAGTTCAACAAAGCAGTACTCCTTATCCATGACCAATTTTTTCATTTGAAAAAATATCATGGATATTATATATCAATTTTTGGGTATTGAAAAATATCATTATTAAGGATAAATTTTCAATTTTATTTATAAATGAGATGCTAGACCGACTACAAGGTATTGGTTTTTCTCCAAGCTGGATTTTATGTTAGGACACCACTAAATTTGTATCCATTGATGTATTTTTAGCCATATTAAATCATAGGTATTGATATCCAAGATCTAATATTAATCACAATATTGAATCTTATTAATATGTGATCAGTATAAATCAAATTATAGTCATGAAATAATAACAATATTTTAGAATAATACTCACAATACTATTGATTAAATATACAATATTTGTATTCATTATTCATTACAATACATAGATCTTTGTCTCCGTAATATAACATTAAATGTGACATTTCAATACTTTGATTATTGCTTTCCTCACATGTCCAAGAGATGAATCCTTTCCTATTCCTCACATATGATAAACATTTCATATCTCTTGATTTTACATCGTGTCATATACATGTGATTCTCCACTTGCATACTTGATACATACACACATGACACATTGCACACACCTACACATTAGATACTTACTCATGTTACTACATGATACTTTGCACACTCTTACACTCTACACACTTGCACACTTTACTACATGACACTTGGACTCATCGTACACATTGGCACATACTTTAGGAGAAATATAAATCATAAACCTAATCTAATAATTCACACCCTTATATAATATCTATAATATCTATAATTGTACCATGGAGGTACTTTACCATCTACCAAATAATGTAATATTCTCCAACATCCATGACATGGATTTTTCTAAGAGAACATTCAAGACACATGATGAGCACTATGAATTTTTATTCATGCCTTTGGATTAACAAATACACCATAAAAATTTCAAATTCTGATGAATCAATATTTTGGACTTTCCTTCAAGAACTTATTTTTAGTGTTCTTTAATGATATTCTCATTTATAGCAATACTTGGGAGGAGTATTTTTCCCACAATCAAATCTTGTAATTACTTTTGGAAAAATAAGTTAAATGTACAATGTTCCAAGTATTTTTTAATTAAAGGGAGATTGAGTATTTGGGACATCATATTAAAGAAAGGAATTATGGTAGACCCTAAAATGATTGAGGATATGAAAAATTTACCTTAACCCAAGACCCTTTAAATCCTATGAGGATTTTTGGGTCTCATTAGCTACTATCATAAGTTTTTTAAATATTATAACAATATTGCAATTTTGTTGATAGCCATGTTTAAAAAAGATTCATTTAGGTGAACTAAACAAAGTAAAAAGTGATTTTAAAATTCTCAAATAGTATATATATGCACCATTCTTGTACTTGTTATGCCATACTTATCTCAAATAATTTACAATTGAAAGTGATAAATCAAGGAATAAAAATTAGACAGTACCCATGCAACAAGAGGGAGGCCATTAGATTTCAATAGTAAATCCACCATTGGCAGACATTTGAAATATTCAACACATAAGAAATAAATGATCACAATCCTTCATGTAGTATAAATATTCAGGTAGTATATATGCACCATTCTTGTACTTTTTATGCCATGCTTATCTCAAATCATTTACTTGTACTTTTTATGCCATGCTTATCTCAAATCATTTACAATTGAAAGTGATACATCAAATAATAAAAATTAGGAAGTACCAATGCAACAAGGGAGGCCATTAGATTTCACTAGTAAATCCACCATAAGCAAACATTTGAAATATTCAACACAAGCAAACATTTGAAATATTCAACAAATAAGAAATAAATTATCACATATGGTACGTCAACCACCATATCTTATGGTCCAATATTTTTACATCAACACTAACCATCATAGCCTCAAAACATACAAAGCCAGATTAAACATGAGCTATTTATTATTATTATTTTTTAAATGATTATTTATTATTTTTTTAAATAATATTTTTTATACAATATCCACAACCTGGGTGGCTTGTTGTTAAATATTTCGCCACAGCAGAAATATTTATTTTTCTCTCATCTTACAATACTTTAAATTTCCATAATAGAAACTTAAACTAGAAAATGAATTCTTTATTTGGTCTGCGGTTCCGGATTGTGAAGAGGATGAGGTGTAAATAGATTGAGTGTAGTCATCTCATCAGCAGGTGAGCGCATGATCTTCTCCATGTCAAGGGTGACGTTCCTGTGCATATCAAAAGAAGAAGATCTCATGGTACCGTCTGCCTGCAACGGAAATAGCTCCAACAAAGGCGGCAAACTATTTTTTTCCTCTTCTTCTTCACTGGAAATCATCTCTTCTTTACTGGAAATCATCTCTTCAGCACCAATGGGCTCCTACAAGAACAACATCACTTGTCAAAACATAAACATAATTGAATTTGACCCTAATGAAAAGAAATAGCCGGAATGGGCATATACGGGATGGCTTTTTTCGGAAGCTGATTGTGTAGTGGCATATTCTGATGTTTGCGGTGGAGCCGCTGCAACAACAAATAAAATAAAGACATTATAATAACAGTCTCTACAGAGAATCTATTTAACAAATAAATAAAGACATTATAATAACAGTCTGTCTCTCTCGTTTAGGTTTAGAGATTAACTCACGCATTTCATTCGAACGGCGGAAACCAGTGGATTGTTCCCGCAGGAGCAGCAGCATATCGTAGTACTTTTGTAGTGTTGTTACACCTTCTTGCTGCTGCTGCTGCGAAGTGGGCTTAGACTTTGACGTTCTTCTTCTTTTATAGGTGACTTGCTCAGGCATGTTTGGATTGTTAGTTGTAACGGAGATAACAACTGATATTATACCGAGACGCTTCAGGTTTCCAAATGGAAGAGATGTGCACCGCAAGAACCCTCAGGTAGGTTTCTAAATGGAAGCGATTTCAGATTTCAGTGCCAGCTAAATAAATAGACCATTCAAATTTTGAATAGAATCAATTTATTTGGACTCATGATAACTGCATGTACACTGTGCATGTACACTCTGAAATTAGATTATCTTTCCGTTGTTATTTTTATTTATTTATAATAAGACCCGTTGCTATTTTTATTATTCTCTGTTTACAAGTAAAATAATAATATATTAAACCTTTAATTTATTATTTTTTAATTTTAAATAATTATTATATGATTTCTTATTCTCCACTACTATCTCCTACCATTCTTGGACTGCCAATATATTATATTTTAATATTTGTACTGCTAATATATTATATTTTAAAATTTGGATATGTATATATTTGCACTACTAATATATTATTTTTTAAAGATTGGATATATTTATTTTATATGTATATAATTTTTATTTGGATATTATTTTAATAACTTTCAGTTATAATTAATATAGATTTATAATATTAAATTAATTTTTATTTTTATAATTTATTTAAATAAATTTTAATATATACAATATGTTTTAATATTTTATATATATTATTTTTTAAATATTGCATACATTTATTTTATATGAATATGATTTTTATTTTTATAATTTACTTAAATAAATTTTAATATATAAAATATGTTTTAATATTATATATATATTTTAAAATATAATATAATAAGTCCATATTTATATTTAATATATATATATATATATATATATATGGAGTGCTAATATATTAATTTTTAAATTTTGGATAAATAAATATTAATGTGAAACTAAAGTCCATGGAATAAGTCACTAGATGTGCATCATCCCATTAACCGGTTAGAAAGTAAGAGGGCCAGCCCCCCACACACACATACCCAAACACAATGTTAATAGGGTGAAGAATCTTACAAAGTGGGACCAAGGATTTCCACCTTTAAGCCTCCTACCCCATTAGCAAAGAGTATGGCAAGTGTTGGGGTTTATAAACCACTCAAAGTCCCACAACAAAATTATAATTATTTGAATATTATTTTATTAACTTTCTATTATAATTAATATAGATTTATAACATTGAATTAATTTTTATTTTTATAATTTATTGATGCAGGAGCATCCGGAGGTGGAAGAGCAATCTTGCATCACCCAAAAATATTTTTTTTTCTCTAAGTGTCAAAGCTGTCGCGATATCGCGACACTTTTTGAGAAAGGGCGCCAAGGGGTCAAACTGACATGATATTGCGATGCTTTTTGAGAAAAGAAGCCAAGGAGCAAAATGGTCGTGAAATCGTGACATTTTCAAAGCAAAGAAGCCAAGGTGCAAAATGGTCGCGAAATCGCGACATTTTGAAAGCAAAGAAGCCAAGGCGCAAAATGGTCGTGAAATCATGACATTTTCAAAGCAAAGAAGCCAAGGTGCAAAATGGTCGTGAAATCATGACATTTTCAAAGCAAAGGAGCCAAGGTGCAAAATGGTCGTGAAATCGCGACATTTTCAAAGCAAAGGAGCCAAGGCGCAAAATGGTCGTGAAATCGTGACATTTTGGAAGCAAAGGAGCCAAGGCGCAAAATGATCACGAAATCGCGACATTTTCGAAGCAAAGGAGCCAAGACGCCAAATGGTCGTGAAATTGTGACATTTTTGAAGCAAAGGAGCCAAGGCGCCAAATGGTCGCGAAATCACGACATTTTCAAAGCAGAGGAGCCAAGGCACCAAATGGTCACGAAATCACAACATTTTCAAAGCAGAGGAGCCAAGGCGCCAAATGGTCGTGAAATCATGACATTTTCGAAGCAGAGGCTCAAAGGCGCAAAGTGGTCACGAAATCGCGACACTTTCAAAGCGAAGGCTCAAAGGCGCAAAGTGGTCACAAAATCGTGACACTTTCAAAGCGAAGGCTCAAAGGCACAAAGTGGTCGCGAAATCGCGACACTTCTGGAGCAAAGGCTCAAAGGCACAAAGTGGTCACGAAATCGTGACACTTTCGGACCAAAGGCTCATAGGCACAAAGTGGTCGCGAAATTGCTACACTTTTAGAGCGAAGGCTCAAAGGCGCAAAGTGGTCATGAAATCGTGACACTTCCGGACCAAAGGCTCAAAGGCACAAAGTGGTCATGAAATCATGACACTTTCAAAGCGAAGGCTCAAAGGCGCAAAGTGGTCACAAAATTGTGACACTTTCAGACCAAAGGTTCAAGGGCGTAAAATGGTCGTGAAATCGTGATGTGTTGCGATTTCGCAGCTCGAAGGAGAAAATAGAGGCCGAACGCCAAAACATCACGATATCATGATCAGAGAGGAGATAGAACGTAAGAAAGCAAAAACATCGTGATATCGCGACAGAACGCTCATGACTCTAGATAGGTCGACGGTTGCAGAAGCCATAGCATAAGGACATGTGACAGCGAATTACAGGTGGCCATGGAGTATTAGGTAGTTACAGAGACCATGGCAGAAGGGCACATGGCAACAAACTACAGATGGCTATAGAGCACTCATATAAATGATGACTCGATGGGTTGATGGACAGGCGGCTGCAGCGCACTCTGCCATTACATGCCATGATGATTTGGGGCACCTGGCAGCATCTTGCAGGCGGTGATAGAACCTTCATGTGTGTGGTTATAGGGAACCCCACATTCTGTGTAATGATGTTCGAAGGGGGTCAGGTCGGGGATAAAGGGAGTGCATACAATGTAAAGGGGGTTGGCCATTTAATATGAATTCTGTATTTTGAATTGGAAAGGCTCTGTTAATAAAAAAAAAAATTGTGATTTCTATGCTTGTATTACCAGTCCTATATCAAGTGGTATCAGAGCTAGAAGGTTCTGAGTGCACGAATCGATCATCGGCAGTGAGGCAGTTTGTGCCAATATTGTGGTTGTGGGTTAAGAGGAAGTGAGCAGGATGCCTTCACGAAGGAACTATGGTGGTGTGAGGAATAGGGAGGCAGAGGTCAAATTCAGAGCCTTGCAGAGGCAAGTTCAAGTCCTGTAGGAGGAAATCAGAAGAGGAATTGAGCCAAGAAGAGAGGAACAAAGTGAAGATGGAGTTTGGGAGGAAGAGGGTCCATATGATGAGGAAGAAGCATTGGATCCAACAGAGGCTAGGCTGTATAAGGCCATATCCCAGATCAAGAAGAAATCAAAGTTTGACATCTCCACCTATTCTAAAAATCTCAATCTCGAGGAGTTGATAGATTGGATCAATGACATGGAGGAATATTTTGAGTATGAAGAGATCTCAGATCTGAATCAGATCAGATTCACAAAAACAAAGTTAAAGGGACATGCTAGCATATGGTGGAAAGGAGTGCAGTTGGAAAGGAACAGGAGGGGAAAGGAAAATATCACTAGATGGGATCGGATGGTAGAAAAATTGAAGAGGCAATTCATACCTGTGGATTATGAGTTGGATTTGTTGTGAAATATGCAGTCTCAGATAGCCAAGCAAATCTGTCAAGGAGTACACAGAGGAGTTCTATCAAATTTTGATTAGAACTGGCCATTCTAAGGCAAATAAGGAGAAAGTTGCTCACTACATCAATGGATTGAGAACTAGCATTCAAGAAGAACTGAGCCTGGTTCGGATAAGCACAGTTGAGGATGAATACCAGTTTGCAATAAAAGTGAAAGAGAAATTGAATAGGAGATTTGATGGTAAGCAGAGAGGGAAGGATCATGGTGGAAGAGCTAGTGGAAGGACCAGTGGAGGAAGATACAGAGATTGGAGGAAGACTAGTGAAGCAAGAAGTAGCCAAAACCAGAAAGAAGAGGAGGAGAATAACCAATGCCCACGCAATCAGAACAACAACTACCCGAGGGGAAGAGGTAGGCCTGGGCGAGGGTTTGGAAGAGGTGTCTTTCAAGGAACCTGCTTCAACTATGGAGAAGAAGGACATTGGGCATACAACTGCGTGCAACAATAAGAAAGGCCAAATCGAAGACTTGAGGGTCAGGCCAGAGCTATTGTAGTAGACGAAGGTGTTGAATCTGAGCACTCTGAGGAGGCAGAACGAGGGGAAGCAATTATCATCAAAAGAGTCTTGTTGAATGAAGAAAAGAAGGTAGACCAGAGGAACAACCTATTTTGCACAAGATGCAAGTGCACAGGCAAGGTCTGTAACATCATCATCGATAATGGAAGCACTGACAACCTGGTCTCTGAGGAGATGGTTGCCAAGTTGTAGCTGGAGATGAGAAGACACCCACATCCTTATCGAATTGCATGGTTACAAAAGGACCATAGGGTGTTGGTTAGTGAGCAATGCCTGGTGAAGTTCAACATTGGAACTTGCCGAGATGAGGTCTTATGTGATATATTGCCTATGGATGCATGTCACCTATTGCTTGGGAGACCATGGCAGTTTGATCAGAGTACTGTACATGATGGTCGAGCCAATACATATTCCTTGTCAAAAAATGGAGTTCACCATAAGTTGAAACCCCTGAAGGATGCGAATGAGAAGGTATATAGCAGTGCTCGAGTCTGTTTAGTTGATGGAAGAAGATTTTTAGATGGCCTGAAGCCAGATCATATGTGCTATGCAATAATTCCTAGGGTTAGAGAAGAAGAATGCAAGGAGACCCTAGTGGAAGTAATGAGACTGTTAGAGGAGTTTCCAGATATCATTTTTGATAATGTTCCTGAAGGTTTACCACCTGTAAGGAAGATCAGTCATCACATAGACTTGGTGCCAGGATCGAGCTTGCCAAACAAGGCCGCGCATAGGATGATGCCTGTGGAAACTAAGGAGTTAAACAGGCAGGTTCAAGATCTACTAAATAAGGGGTTGATTAGGGAGAGTCTTAGTCCATTTGCAATACCTGCAGTACTAGCACCCAAGAAGGATGGAGAATGGAGAATGTGCATAGACTCTCAGAAAATTAACAAGATCAGTATCAAATACAGATTCCCACTGCCAAGGATGGATGATATCATGGACTGCTTGAGTGGAGCTGAGTACTTCACGAAGATTGACCTGAAAAGTGGTTACCATCAGATCCGCATTAGAGAAGGGGATGAGTGGAAGATAGCCTTTAAAACCAGAGAGGTGTTGTATGAGTGGTTAATGAATGAAGTCCTGAAGGAATTTCTAACCAATGCACCGAGTATCTTCATGCGGTTAATGAATGAAGTCCTGAAGGAATTTCTAGGCAAATTTGTTATTGTCTACTTAGATGATATCTTGATTTTTAGCAGAACCCTGGAGGAACACCTGATGCACATTAGGAGGGTTTTTGAGAAACTACGGGAGGAGCATCTGCTGATAAATCTGAAGAAGTGCAACTTCGTGAAGAGGGAGCTAATATACCTGGGATTTGTTATCTCAGCAGATGGTCTCAAAATGGACCCCGAGAAGGTGAGGGCTATCATAGAATGGCCTGCTCTAAGAAGTGTGACTGAGGTAAGATCGTTTAATGGTCTTGCCAATTTTTATAGGAAATTCATTAGAAATTTTAGTAGTATTTGCACATCCCTTATAGAGACAATGAAGGGGAACAAGAAGGAATTCAAGTGGACAGCTGGTGCAAACAAAAGCTTTGCTATGCTGAAGAAGAAGGTCATCAAAAAACCTATCTTAGCACTCTAGATTTTAACAAGGTGTTTCAGGTAGACTATGATGCGAGTGGTAGTGCCATTGGGGCTGTATTGAGCCAAGAGGGTAAGCCCGTTGCTTATTTTAGCGAGAAGCTCAATGATGCCAGAAAGAAGTATTCGGTATATGATCAGGAGTTGTATGCCATAGTTCAAGCACTGAAGAAATGGAGGCATTATTTGTTGCCAAAGGAGTTTGTCCTTTATATTGATCATCAGGCACTACAATATATTAACAGTCAGGGAAAGTTAAATCAGTGGCACCTAAAATGGGTTGAGTTCGTGCAAAGCTATACCTTTGTGCTGAAGCATCAGAGCAAAAGGTCCAATAGGGTGGTAGATGCCTTGAGTAGGAGGCAATGTCTATTTATGGAAATGAAAGTGGAGGTTGTAGTGTTTGCTGAGCTCAAGGGTTTATACCCTATAGACCTTGATTTTGCAAAAGCTTGGAAAGCCTGCACTGCGCCTGTCACTTTGGATAGGACTAAGTGGTTAAATTTTCTGATTCAAGATGGAATGCTGTTCAGGGGGAACCAATTATGCATTTCGATCAGCTCAATGAGAGATAATATGATCAAGGAAAAGCATAGTGGAGGTTTAGCTGGACACTTTGGTCGAGATAAGACCATCTCCCTTGTTAGTGAAAATTACTACTAGCCACAATTGCAACAGGATGTGGAAAAATTTGTGCAAAGTTGTAGGATATGCTAGATGGCGAAAGGTGGGAGGCAGCCCACTGGTTTATATCAACCGCTACCTATACTCGAAAGGCCATGGGAGGATATTAGCATGAATTTGTTCTTGGTTTACCTAGGACACAGAGGGGACACGACTCCATATTTGTGGTAGTGGACAGGTTCTCAAAAATGGCTCATTTTATTCCATGCCAGAAGACTAGCGATGCGGTCCATGTGGCTGGTTTATTATTCAAGGAAGTGGTATGCCTTCATGGGCTACCAAGAAGCATTGTGTCGGATAGGGATACCAAGTTTATAGGGTATTTCTGGAGAACCCTATGGAAGAAACTGAAGACAAATTTAAAATTCAGTTCTGCATACCACCCCCAAAAATATGGCCAAACAGAGGTGGTAAATAGGAATTTAGGCAATCTACTAAGATGCTTGGTCAGAGACAAGCCCAAGGGATGGGATTTAGTTTTGTCGTAGGTAGAATTTGCTTACAATAGCTTAGTCAACAGAAGTACTAATAAATCGCCATTCCAGATAATCTATGGGAGTAGTCCAAGAAACACTTCAGAGTTGAGAAGGATGGATACAAGAGAAAAATGTAGTGCTGAGGCTGAAGACTTTGCTGAACACCTGAAGGGAGTGCATGAGGAGGTGACAAGGCACATTGCTAAGATGAATACTTAGTATAAAGCCAGGGCAGACCAGAAGCGCTGGGCTAAGGAGTTTGAAGTATGAGATTCCATCATGGTCCACCTAAGAAAAGAGAGGTTTCTTGCCAAGATCTATAACAAGCTGAAGATGAAGAAATTTGGGCCATGCAGGATCATTGGGAAATGGGATTCAAGAAATGCATATGAGGTGGAGTTGCCGAGTGAACTTAACATCTCACCGATTTTTAACATTTCGGATTTGATCGAGTTTCATGAAGGAGATAGTAGTGCAACACCAAGCCCGGATTTGTGGAGCATTCCTGCTGTCACTCCAGTCGCAGACGAGATAGAAGAAGTCCTTGAGACGTGGGAGGGCCGAAGTACTCGAAATATATGTTATTCTGAGTATTTGATCAAGTGGAAGGATAGGCCCATAGAAGATGTGACTTGGTTGTCGAAGGTGGAGGTTGACCGCCTGGGTCTACCTCAGATAGATTAGAAGTGAAGTTCACTTATCAATTCACCCCGAGTGTCTAATGCAGGAGCATCCGAAGGTGGAAGAGCAATCTTGCATCACCCAAAAATATTTTTTTTCTCTAAGTGTCAAAGCTGTCACAATATCGCGACACTTTTTGAGAAAGGGCGCCAAGCGGTCAAAATGTCACGATATCACGATGCTTTTTGAGAAAAGAAGCCAAGGCGCAAAATGGTCACGAAATCGAGACATTTTCAAAGCAAAGAAGCCAAGGCACAAAATGGTCATGAAATCATGACATTTTCAAAGCAAAAAAGCCAAGGTGCAAAATGGTCGTGAAATCATGACATTTTCAAAGCAAAGAAGCCAAGGCACAAAATGGTCACGAAATCGTGACATTTTCAAAGCAAAGAAGCCAAGGCGCAAAATGGTCACGAAATCATGACATTTTCAAAGCAAAGAAGCCAAGGCACAAAATGGTCGTGAAATCATGAAATTTTCAAAGCAAATAAGCCAAGGCACAAAATGGTCATGAAATCGTGACATTTTCAAAGCAAAGGAGCCAAGGCGCCAAATGGTCGCGAAATCATGACATTTTCAAAGAAAATAAGCCAAGGCACAAAATGGTCGTGAAATCATGACATTTTTGAAGCAAAGGAGCCAAGGCACCAAATGGTCATGAAATCATGACATTTTCAAAGCAAAGAAGCCAAGGCGCCAAATGGTCATGAAATCGTGATATTTTCAAAGTAGAGGAGCCAAGGCATCAAATGGTCATGAAATCGTGACATTTTCAAAGCAAAGAAGCCAAGGCGCCAAATGGTCATGAAATCATGATATTTTCAAAGTAGAG
Source organism: Wollemia nobilis (assembly GCA_028583015.1). Classification (NCBI taxonomy): domain Eukaryota; kingdom Viridiplantae; phylum Streptophyta; class Pinopsida; order Araucariales; family Araucariaceae; genus Wollemia; species Wollemia nobilis. The sequence continues at coordinate 24,279 of JAQPPZ010007887.1, forward strand.
GAGCCAAGGCGCCAAATGGTCATGAAATCGTGACATTTTTGAAGCGAAGGCTCAAATGCGCAAAGTTGTCACGAAATGATGACACTTTTGGAGCAAAGGCTCAAAGGTGCAAAGTGGTCACAAAATCGTGACACTTCTAGACCAAAGGCTCAAAGGCACAAAGTGGTCACGAAATCGTGACACTTTCGGAGCGAAGGCTCAAAGGCGCAAAGTGGTCACGAAATCGTGACACTTTCGGACCAAAGGCTCATAGACACAAAGTGGTCGCAAAATCATGACACTTTCAGAGCGAAGGCTCAAAGGCACAAAGTGGTCACGAAATCGTGTCACTTCCAGACCAAAGTCTCAAAGGCACAAAGTGGTCGTGAAATCGTGACACTTTTAGAGCGAAGGCTCAAAGGCGCAAAGTGGTCGCAAAATCATGACACTTTTGGACCAAAAGTTCAAGGGCGCAAAATGGTCGCGAAATTACGACATGTCACGGTTTCACGGCCCGAAGGAGAAAATAGAGGCCGAACGCCAAAACGTCACGATATCGCGATCGAAGAGGAGAGAGAGTGTAAGAAAGCAAAAATGTCGTGATATCATGACAGAATGCTCACGACTCTAGACAGGCCAACGGTTGCAAAAGCCATAGTAGGACACATGATAGTGAATTACAGGTGGCCATGGAGTATTAGGCGATTACAGAGACCATGGCAAAAGGGCACGTGTCAATGAACTATAGATGGCTATAGAGCACTCATATAAATGATGACTCGATGGGTTGATGGATAGGCAGCTACAACGCACTTCGCCATTACATGCCATGATGATTTGGGGCACCTGGCAGCATCTTGCAGGCGACGATAGAACCTTCATGCGTGCGGTTACAGGGAACCCCGCATTCTGTGTAATGATGTCCGAAGGGGGTCGGGTCGGGGATAAAGGGAGTGCATACAATGTAAAGGGGGTTGGCCATTTAATATGAATTCTGTATTTTGAATTGGAAAGGCTTTGTTAATAAAAAAAATTTCATGATTTCATTGCTTGTATTACCAGTCCTATATCATTTATTTAAATAAAGTTTAATATATAAAATATGTTTTATACTGAGATAATTTTGTTGAATGTATTTATTTTCAGTGATTCAAATTAAATATGTAAAATCCATAACTATAACTATAAGATATCAATTTAATATTAATATACTAGTTATTAATTTTTATAAACCATTTTTTTATTATTTAAATTTGTTTCTTAAATATATGCTTCACTGAATTTTAAATGTAATAAATATTTTTATGAGGTATAAAAATGGTATATATTAAAGAGATCATCACATTTTAATTCTTATAAAAATATATATCATAATGGGACTAATGATAATGAAGAAGCACAACCCAACCTCAAAATCCCTTTAATAATATAGATATTCCAAAAATAGGATGGTTAATGATAAAATAGTATATTTTTTATTAGATATAGAGGAGGTTTTGAAAGGTTCCCCCAAAGTTTCACAATAGGAGAAGACCTACAAAACTTGGTCTAAGATGAGCAATATTGGGACAATAACAACTACAAATTACTACAACTGGTCGCCCATCATCAAATGAACCAATTACAACTTGGTACAAAAAAATAAAATTAGAATAGTGCTGGTGAGCCCCCTAGCCAACCAACACCCCCACCTGGCTATGCACAAAACCTTTATTCATAAACAATAAAAGCTTGCAGAGCAACAAGAAGCATGCATCACTAAATCCAATTGAAGAAGACCTTCATGAAAATTGTCTCTCCAAATGGACAGACCATTGATACCTATAACCACCATGCACAATCATTTATTTTAAACCTTTTATGTGATTGAAATTATAAAAAAAAGACAAACCAATTTATATTTATAAAGTTAAAATATTAAATAAAACATAAATTCTTATAGTATAACTCATTAATATATAATTTCCTCTACTACACTTTAATAGCAACTATAAATATTTTAGTATGTAATAATTTAGTGAACAAATATATAATTATTTTATCCATGTCTTGTGGTGTACGGGTAAGGATACCACTTGTATTAAATATGTAATAAATTAATATAATTTTATAATTTATTGTAATTAAAATTTTATATAATTCTTTAAACAAATTCACCACAAAAAAAAATAAATTACTTTTATGTGAGGAATGAAACCACCCGAAACTAAATTTATTAAATTCAAGGCTTCAATTGCTCATTTATTCAAACAAATATGTAAAACATACAAGGCTACATTAAACCCGAGGCTATTTATTATATTTTAAAATATATGATTACTTATTATTATTTTTAGTAATTTTTTTTATACAATATCCACAACCTAGGTGGCGTCCATAAACTTCTTAAATATTTCACCCTAGCCAACCAATACCTCCACCTGGCTATGCACAAAACCTTTCTTCATAAACAATAAAATCTTATAGTGCAACAAGAAGCATGCATCACTAAATCATTATTATATGATTTCTCAGTTTAGAAGTAAAATAATAATTATATATTAAACCTTTAATTTATTATTACGTAAAGTAAGATTTGGAAATAGATCTTTAAAATAGAACGTCTAGCTCATCGTGGAGATGAGAAGGATAGTCAATTCTTATACGCTCAAAGTACCTACATAGATGGACTTATGTAATGTATATTAGACAGTGTGCTTCTTTCGATAGAATGAAAGAAGGAAAATCTAGCTCATTGGGGTTTAATGAGAAAGATAAATTGTTTACTAAAATTCTTTACCTAGTACACTTACATAGTTGGATATATGTAAAACGTATGGATGGGTGAACCTCTAAGAAGGTTCAAAGTGGAAATCAACGTAGAATGAACTTATAACAGAGATAGGAGGTCCTAAAGTACGTTATTAAAACTGATAATTACTCCTTGAAAAAAGTCTAAGTTCCTTTTGTTTCACTTATTAAAGAGGAAAATATTACCTCTAGCCATTCTCATAAACACCAAAAACACTAATAATTTTATTGATCTCAAGGTGGCTAAAAAGTAGACTGCTACATGTATCCATGTGATAGCTTTGAATTCATAGTATTCAATAGATACGATTTCCTTTGAAAATATAAATATCATAATGTTAATATTATCATGGTAGCCTATAACTTAAAATTAGATATGTTTGTGCTTCCATTAGAATGATGTCACATAATTTTAGGAGATAGGTAGTTGTATAAATTAGGTGTTATCTTATGGGATATTTTAAATATATGGATGCAACACATAGTAGATGATTGACAATATACCCTTAATGGGTTGACAACTAGTCCAATAAGGGTAGTCAGTTCTTATCACAAGGAGAAATTACTTTAAAGAGGGTCTCATGGAGTCATGGCTCAACTTTTTATAGTGCAGTCCATAGAAGTTATCTCTAGAATAACAAGTTCCTTATTAAGTATTATTAGGGGTTTGAGAAACCTTGTGGACTTTCCCATAGTGTGCACATGACCATACCATCCCATTATTTTTGAGAAATTTATCAACCAACATATGCGCTTATAGATATCCCTATGTGCAAAAGTTAGTACAAGAACTATTGAAGGCAAGGGTAGTTCAACAAAGCAGTACTCCTTATCCATGACCAATTTTTTCATTTGAAAAAATATCATGGATATTATATAGCAATTTTTGGGTATTGAAAAAGATCATTATTAAGGATAAATTTTCAATTTTATTTATAAATGAGATGCTAGACCGACTACAAGGTATTGGTTTTTCTCCAAGCTGGATTTTATGTTAGGACACCACTAAATTTGTATCCATTGATGTATTTTTAGCCATATTAAATCATAGGTATTGATATCCAAGATCTAATATTAATCACAATATTGAATCTTATTAATATGTGATCAATATAAATCAAATTATAGTCATGAAATAATAACAATATTTTACAATAATACTCACAATACTATTGATTAAATATACAATATTTGTATTCATTATTCATTACAATACATAGATCTTTGTCTCCGTAATATAACATTAGATGTGACGTTTCAATACTTTGATTATTGCTTTCCTCACATGTCCAAGAGATGAATCCTTTCCTATTCCTCACATATGATAAACCTTTCATATCTCTTGATTTTACATCTTGTCATATACATGTGATTCTCCACTTGCATACTTGATACATACACACATGACACATTGCACACACCTACACATTAGATACTTACTCATGTTACTACATGATACTTTGCACACTCTTACACTCTACACACTTGCACACTTTACTACATGACACTTGGACTCATCGTACACATTGGCACATACTTTAGGAGAAATATAAATCATAAACCTAATCTAATAATTCACACCCTATAATATCTATAATATCTATAATTGTACCATGGAGGTACTTTACCATCTACCAAATAATGTAATATTCTCCAACATCCATGACATGGATTTTTCTAAGAGAACATTCAAGACACATGATGAGCACTATGAATTTTTATTCATGCCTTTTGGATTAACAAATACACCATAAAAATTTCAAATTCTGATGAATCAATATTTTGGACTTTCCTTCAAGAACTTATTTTTAGTGTTCTTTAATGATATTCTCATTTATAGCAATACTTGGGAGGAGTATTTTTCCCACAATCAAATCTTGTAATTACTTTTGGAAAAATAAGTTAAATGTACAATGTTCCAAGTATTTTTTAATTAAAGGGAGATTGAGTATTTGGGACATCATATTAAATAAAGGAATTATGGTAGACCCTAAAATGATTGAGGATATGAAAAATTTACCTTAACCCAAGACCCTTTAAATCCTATGAGGATTTTTGGGTCTCATTAGCTACTATCATAAGTTTTTTAAATATTATGACAATATTGCAATTTTGTTGATAACCATGTTAAAAAAAGATTCATTTAGGTGAACTAAAAAAAAGTAAAAAGTGATTTTAAAATTCTCAAGTTGTATATATATGCACCATTCTTGTATTTGTTATGTCATACTTATCTCAAATCATTTACAATTGAAAGTGATAAATCAAGGAATAAAAATTAGGCAGGGAGGCCATTAGATTTCAGTAGTAAATCCATCATAGGCAAACATTTAAAATATTCAACACATAAGAAATAAATGATCACAATCCTTCATGTGATGGTACATCAACCACCATGTATTATGGTCCAATATTTTTACATCAACACTAACCATAATAGCCTCAAAACATACATGGTCAGATTAAACATGAGCTATTTATTATTATTTTTTAAATATGATTATTTATTATTTTTTTAAGTAATATTTTTTATACAATATCCACAACCTGGGTGGTGTCCATAAACTTGTTAAATATTTGGCCACAGCAGAAATATTTATTTTTCTCTCATCTTACAATACTTTAAATTTCTATAATAGAAACTTAAACTAGAAAATGAATTCTTTATTTGGTCTGGGGTTCCGGATTGTGAAGAGGATGAGGTGTAAATAAATTGAGTGCAGTCATCTCATCAGCAGGTGAGCGCATGATCTTCTCCATGTCAAGGGTGACGTTCCTGTGCATATCAAAAGAAGAAGATCTCATGGTACCGTCTGCCTGCAACGGAAATAGCTCCAACAAAGGCGGCAAACTATTTTTTTCCTCTTCTTCTTCACTGGAAATCATCTCTTCAGCACCAATGGGCTCCTACAAGAACAACATCACTTGTCAAAACATAAACATAATTGAATTTGACCCTAATGAAAAGAAATAGCCGGAATGGGCATATACGGGATGGCTTTTTTCGGAAGCTGATTGTGTAGTGGCATATTCTGATGTTTGCGGTGGGGCTGCTGCAACAACAAATAAAATAAAGACATTATAATAACAGTCTCTACAGAGAATCTATTTAACAAATAAATAAAGACATTATAATAACAGTCTGTCTGTCTCGTTTAGGTTTAGAGATTAACTCACGCATTTCATTCGAACGGCGGAAACCAGTGGATTGTTCGCGCAGGAGCAGCAGCATATCGTAGTACTTTTGTAGTGCTGTTGCTGCTGCTGCTGCGAAGTGGGCTTAGACTTTGACGTTCTTCTTCTTTTATAGGTGACTTGCTCAGGCATGTTTGGATTGTTAGTTGTAACAGAGATAACAACTGATATTATACCGAGACGCTTCAGGTTTCCAAATGGAAGAGATTTGCCCCGCAAGAACTGATATTATAAAATAGACCATTCAAATTTTGAATAGAATCAATTTATTTGGACTCATCATAACTGCATGTTCACTCTGAAATTAGATTATCTTTCCGTTGTTATTTTTATTTATTTATAATAAGACCCGTTGCTATTTTTATTATTCTCTGTTTACAAGTAAAATAATAATATATTAAACCTTTAATTTATTATTTTTTTATTTTAAATAATTATTATATGATTTCTTATTCTCCACTACTATCTCCTACCATTCTTGGACTGCCAATATATTATATTTTAATATTTGTACTGCTAATATATTATATTTTAAAATTTGGATATGTATATATTTGCACTACTAATATATTATTTTTTAAAGATTGGATATATTTATTTTATATGTATAAAATTTTTATTTGGATATTATTTTAATAACTTTCAGTTATAATTAATATAGATTTATAATATTAAATTAATTTTTATTTTTATAATTTATTTAAATAAATTTTAATATATACAATATGTTTTAATATTTTATATATATTATTTTTTAAATATTGCATACATTTATTTTATATGAATATGATTTTTATTTTTATAATTTACTTAAATAAATTTTAATATATAAAATATGTTGTAATATTATATATATATTTTAAAATATAATATAATAAGTCCACATATATATATATATATATATATATATATATATATATATATATATATATATATGGAGTGCTAATATATTAATTTTTAAATTTTGGATAAATAAATATTAATGTGAAACTAAAGTCCATGGAATAAGTCACTAGATGTGCATCATCCCATTAACCGGTTAGAAAGTAAGAGGGCCAAACCCCCACACACACATACCCAAACACAATGTTAATAGGGTGAAGAATCTTACAAAGTAGGACCAAGGATTTCCACCTTTAAGCCTCCTACCCCATTAGCAAAGAGTATGGCAAGTGTTGGGGTTTATAAACCACTCAAGTCCCACAACAAAATTATAATTATTTCAATATTATTTTATAAATTTTCTATTATAATTAATATAGATTTATAACATTGACTTAATTTTTATTTTTATAATTTATTTAAATAAATTTTAATATATATAATATGTTTTATACTGAGATAATTTTGTTGAATGTATTTATTTTCAGTGATTTAAATTAAATATGTAAAATCCATAACTATAACTATAAGATATCAATTTAATATTAATATACTAGTTATTAATTTTTATAAACCATTTTTTTATTGTTTAAATTTGTTTCTTAAATATATGCTTCACTGAATTTTAAATGTAATAAATATTTTTATGAGGTATAAGAATGGTATATATTAAAGAGATCATCACATTTTAATTCTTATAAAAATATATATCATAATGGGACTAATGATGGGGGGTGAAGGCATCGGGGTTAGCTTGAAAAAAGCTCTGGCGATTTGGCTTTTGGCGGGAAATTTTCTGTGACGGCGCCTGGTGTTGCTCGAGGGACTCTGGCCCGAAGATTTTGCCTAGGGCTTAGGGGGGTCGTCTCTGCTTTTGCCTGAAGTTTCTGTAGTGGTTCCGGGAGGGCCCGATGGGGTCTCCTCCTGTTTCTCCTGCTGGGAGAAAGATATCATATGCTGAGAAACTGAAAGATTTTCCCTCGCCTTCCACGGACGGAGCTCGGCGGAACGCTTTTCAATCGATACTCAAGACTGCTGCCAATGGCCCACATGCTCACCGCGTTAATGGTTGCCTCCCACAATCTTCCTCCAGGCCCAAGATTGTAATAGAACCAATGCTGGTCGAAGATACAGTCGTCTACCGCGCTAATCACGACTTGATCTGCAAATTCATGGGCATCCGGCCCACTCTAATTTTCTCGCACACTCGGGTTCGTCGAACCGGGAGCCACACGGTGAGTACTCTCTATGGCCTATAAGCAATGGGTATTTCATCATAAGTTTCTCTTCTTTAGCGTACAGAAACAGAGCATTTGAATCATAGAAGAGAAACCATGGACCAGCAGGGTTATTTATCCAACCCTGGAGAGTGGGTTTCGACCCCCGCATCGAACCCACGGCTGTCCCGGTCCGGGATCCGCCGTACGCTCTCCCGATGGAGTTTTGGGGTGAGCAGTGTTTTGGAATTAATAGGTAATTCCCTAGGCAAATTTCTGGGAGTCTCCAAAGATACCATAGAGGGCAATTCTCATTGCCTTTGCTAGAATATGTGTAGAGATGGACATTAGTCAGCCTCTACCAGCCGAGGTGGAACTTGAGCTAGCAGGAGTACCCTGGATCCAAGCAGTTAGACTATGAGGCCCTACCTTTCAGGTGCCGTGTATGCCATAAGCATGGACATTTGGCAAGGTTCTGCCCAAACGCAGTGAGCACAAAAACGGAGGCTCCGAGTGGAATGGCAAACCGCCCTAGAGAGGGTAAGTCTAGTCCGGTCAATGAACCCTCTAGCAATTCTCCAGTCCCGATGCTCAACAGATGGCTTTGAACAGTGAAACGAAAGAGAAACAAAAAGAAAAATGGCAAGGAACAGGTACAGCTCAAGCCAAACAATCGGTATGAAATTTTCAAGTCATTAGTGGATCTGGAGGACCATTCTATGGAAGGAGTGGTTGGGAATGGTGAGAATGTCAACACTCCACCTCTTGTTTCTCCTTCCTTCACGCCCGTCGTAGAACAGGTGACTGTGCCAGCTGAGCACCTGCAGTCAGAGAATCCAGGGGCCTTGGTTATTCACTCCCCAACACAGCCGGCTATAAAAGATGTTACCATGGGAAATGCAGAGAAAAACAGAGAGAGGCCTGCTTTAGGGATTTCCCAGGTGGAAAAGAGATCAAGAAACAATAACTCTCAAGGAGCGGGAAGAAAATCCAATAAGGAATTACTAGTTGCCCAAGGAGATAAGTTAATCAATGAAGGATTGGTGAGGTCCATTGATTCTTACTGCTCACAAGGTTTTCAATGATTATTCAATCCTGGAATATTAGGGGTTTAAACAGTAGAACCCATCAATCTGCTGTTCAAAGACTCTTAGAAAACCGAAAAACAGATTTTTTGCTTCTCCAGAGACCAAAATGTCTTTAGATATCATGAGTAAAACCGCTACTAAAATCGCGGGAGCCGGGTATATGGACGTGGCCGCCCAAGGAGCTTCAGTGGGGAATTGTTACCCTTTGGAACCCTCTCGGTCCTGGACTCGCTTTAGATCATGTAGCTTGGAGGGGTGTGCTTTCTTCTCTTTTCGTAAATAACTTCAATTCTCGAACCGATCCTTATTACCAACTTTTATGGGGCCCAAGATCCCGAAGGCCGGAGGCTCCAATGGGACGCCGTTCACAATATGAGAGCAAACAGGGAGTGTTTTGACTGGATTATTGCAGGGGATTTTAATGCAAAATTATCTGTCCGGGACCAGGAAGGTGGCTCCCCTACTTTAGACCCAGGGGATCGGCTTTTGATTGCCCAAGTTCAGGCCTTTAATCTAGTGGACGTTCAAGGCCCTAGTGTTTTTTTCACTTGGACAAACAAGAGAAAGGAGCCACATAGCAGGAAGGTCAAGTTAGATCGCTTTTTGGTCTCGGAGGAGGCTTTTGTTAAATGGACTTTAAAGTTCCAGATTTTGGAGGGCCCTATTTCGGATCATTTTCCCATCTTGCTTGAGGGAGGGACTTCGAGAGGACAGCACTTTAGGCCTTTTAAATTTGAGAATTTTTGGTTACAAAAGGAGGACCTTCGACAAAAAATTTCTCAATGGTGGGCAGAAGGCCGCCCACCTTTTGGGACAGCAATGTTCAAATTTCATAAACAGCTTCAATTTGTCAAATTTCAATTGAAACAGTGGAGGAAAGGAAATAAGTCGGATTTCCAATCCCAAAGGGCTCCCTTGGTGGCTAGATGGGAGGAGGTCCGTAAACTTTTTAGGGAAGGGTCAATTATCGAGCAACTCAAATCAAGATGACGAATCGCGTAAAGCGGTTGAGGACATTGACAACCAAGAGGAGTTATACTGGAAACAGAGGGCTAGAAATACTTGGTTATTAGAGGGGGACAGAAATACCAAATTTTTTCATCGGTCAGCCTGTGCTAGGAGACAGATGAACAATATGGAAGTTCTCAAAGATGAACAGGGAAATGTCTTCGATACTATTCCTGGTATGCACTCCCATGCTATCGATTACTTTTCTAAACTTTTTAAGGAAAGTATGCAAGCAAGATATTGAGGCTCGTAACGAAGTTCTTAATGTTATTCCTCCTATTATCTCTCGAAGAGGACAACCAGCACTCGCTTAGACCCATTGAAAGGGATGAACAGAGAAATGTGGTCTTTGGTATGAGTTCTGGAAAATCTCCCGGTCCAGATGGCTTTCCTATTGAATTTTTTCAGGCTTTCTGGGATACCTTGGAGGAGGATGTTCTGGTTGTTACTGAGGAATCCAGATCCAATCGCAGAATGCTCAGGGCGATCAATCACACCTTCATTGCTTTAATTCCGAAAGGGGAAGTGGGGACTCATATCTCTGATTTCAGGCCTATTGCTTTATGCAATGTGATTTACAAAATCATCTCTAAGATAATGGCTGAGAGGCTTAAACCCCTTCTTCATAGCATCATTTCTCCTGAACAGGGGGGCTTTGTTGAGGGAAGACAAATATTGGATGGGGTGATTTTGGCCCAGGAGGCCATCCATTCAATGCAAACTTCGGGCAACAAAGGCATGTTCATTAAATTGGATATGTCCAAGGCTTATGACCGGGTGGAGTGGTGCTTCTTGTCGAAAATTCTGGCTGCCTTTGGCTTCTCTCAGGAATGGATTGCTTGGGTTATGAGTTGTGTTTCTTCTCCCTCCTTTTCTGTTCTCATTAAGGGCCTTCCCTCGCTTCCTTTCGGCGCCTCCCGTGGGCTCCGCCAGGGAGACCCTTGTTCTCCCTATCTCTTCCTTCTCTTGGCTGAGGGTTTGGGAAGACTGTTTTTGAGGAGAAGGCAACAAGGTCGGCTTTCTGGTATCAAGGTTGGGGAGGAGACTCTGACTCACTTGCAATTTGTGGATGATACGGGTCTGGTTGGTGCGGCCACTCTTCGGGAAGCTAGAGGAATCAGAGACACTTTGAATGTCTACCTTAGGGCTTCAAATCAGGTTCTTAATGACAGGAAGTCCAAAGTGGTCTTCTTCAATCTCGACCAACGGCTTCAGGAGCGTGTTATTGACATCCTGGGATTCACTAGGTCCTCTCTTCCAATTGTTTACCTGGGGGTTCCCCTTCACTTCAAAAAGTTAAATGCTGATATTTGGAAGAACCCGTTAGCGTGCATCAAAGACAGAATGAATCATTGGGCCCATAAATGGCTAAGCTACGGGGGTAGATTAACCTTCTTGAAATCAGTTATTCAGGCTTTGCCGATCTATAAATTCTCAATACTGACTGCCCCTCATACCATCTGGAAAAAGTTGGACAAAATGGCTAGAAGATTTTTGTGGGAAGGCGCAAAAGGGAAGAAAAAATGGGCCTTGGTTGGGTGGGATAAAGTCACCCAGCCTAAGGATAAAGGAGGGCTGGGCTTGAGATGCTCTATGCTTAATAACAGGGCTTTGGCTGGAAAACTGTATTGGCGGTGGGTTTCTCACCCATCCTCTCTCTTCACAGAATTCTTTCCAGTAAATATTTGGGGCATGTCCATCCCAATGAGGTGGGTCGCTTTCCCTTGGAAGGTCCTGGTTCTTTAGTGTGGCAGACTCTCAAGCTTGGGTCCCAGATTATCAAAGATCAATTATTCTGGAAAGTGGGGAAAGGAGACAAGGCTCGCTTCTGGACAGACTCTTGGGACCAGCATCCGCCCATTATTGTTTTGTTCCCCGAGCTTCATCCTATCATGACCGCCTTAGAAGCCCAGGGTTGGATCCTTATTGATAAGTATCTTCTTACCAGTCATTTGGGGGGGTATACTTTTAAAAAGTTTAAGCGATGGGAGGAGTGGCCAACTACTGTCTCTCCGGAGTTGGTGCCTATCCTGCAAAAAATATTGTCAGAAAGGTTCCTCACGGGGAAGGATGAGGAAGATGAATTAGCCTGGGGCCATGGAAGCCTTGGTGTCTACTCAGTTAAGGCCGGATATGAAGAGATCCTCCCTGAGCCTCCCCCACACTCTTTTCCGGCTCAGCATTGGAAAAGGATTTGGCATTTAAAGGGTTGGCCGAAAGTGAACTTCTTCGCTTGGCAACTTATGCATAATGGCCTTCTCACCTTTGAAAATCTCAAGCGTAGGGGTTTCAATGGCCCCTCTCAATGTACTTTATGCCTCCATCATGAGGAAACTGCAGACCATTTGTTTTTTGAGTGTCCTTTTACTCATCAGATTTGGGAACGCTGGTTCTTGCAATTTAAACTCCGGGCTAATGGTGTTCTCAATCGTACCAATATTTGGGAAAAATGGAAAAGGGGCAGGTTCAAGTCTATAGCTCTCCGAACCGGCCGGCGCTAGGCTTTCTCTTCATATGGTGGCAAGTTTGGTTGGAGAGAAACGCACGGATATTTAGAAACACTTTCTCCTCGATTGACGGAGTTTGGCAGGTCATCTGGAGCAAAGTCACGTAAACTGTTGCTACTCTTGCCAATGAAAAGAATCAAAGCTACTCTTGGGCATCCTGAAGAGGGGGTTGAGGGTCTTGAGAGGCAAGATAGATCATGCTGGAAACCCCCCCTGAAGGCTGGATCAAGATCAATACTGATGGGGCTGCAAAAGGCAACCCGGGCAACGCAGAAATTGGTGTTGTTTGTCGGGATCACTTGAGTGCGGTTCTTTACTGGGAACTACAGGGATTGGGCAGAGCCACGAACAATGAAGCCGAAGCCTTGGCCATTAAGTCCGCGTCTATCTGGGCTGTTAAGCAGGGTCACCGGAGAATAATTCTTGAATCTGATTCTCAAGTCCTGATCGGCGCTCTAGATTGCTTGCGGAATTTCTCTTTAAAAGCCTGGAGACTGCGGATGTTGATATCTCAAATCAAGGAGTTATGGAGGGAGTTAGATGATGTCATCCCTGTGTATGTGAGTAGAAATCGAACACGGTAGCTGACTTCCTTGCGAAGATGGGCGCTGAGAAAGAGGTAGGTGTCCAGCTGCACAATGATATGCCTATAATAGATGAAGAGATTCGGAGTGGCCTGGAACGATCTCTACATCCATGAGCTCAAAAATGACTAAGGTTCGTTTCTGTCGCGATATCGCGACATATTGCGTCGTCTTGACCCGGTTTGGTTTTCTGTCGCGATTTCGCGACATGTTGCTCTGTCGCGACATGTCGCTCTATCGCGACATGTTGCTCTGTCGCGACATGTCGCTCTGTCGCGACCTGTTGCTCTGTCGCGACTTGTCTCTATGTCGCGACCTATCCTGGAAAACTGTAGCGATTTCGCTACCCTTCTGGTTGCTGTGGCCTTGGGAGGATTTTTGTAGCGATTTCGCGACATGTTGCGTCGTCGTGGTCGTTGATGAGAAGGTGTCGCGATGTCGCGACCTTTTTGGTAGGTTTTGCTGCTGGAGGAAAAGTGTCGCGATATCGCGACGCTTTGAGGAAAACTGCATGAAAGGGAAAAACCGTCGCGATATCGCGACAATCTGTGTGAAAAGCTACTACAAGGAAAATCTGTCGCGACTTCGTGCTTTTTTTGAGGAAGGGACTCATAGGGGCATCCTTGTTGTGATTTTGAGATGTGTTGAGCAAAATTTAGTAAAGGGGGAAAAACCGACGCGTTATCGCGACCTTTTTGAGAAAAGCCTCCCAATGGATAACCTGTCGCGATTTCGCGACATGTTTATGGAAAGGAAGCACAGGGGCAAACCTGTAGCGATTTCGCTACAGCTCTGGAGAAAAAACAGCTGGCAGGAAAAACGTCGCGATATCGCGACTTGTTATGGTAATGGGCACCTCGGGGCTGAACATGTCGCGATTTCGCGACACTTTTACGGATGGGGCGCCCTTTGGCTTTCTTGTCGCGATTTCGCTACACTTCCGGCCAAGTGGGACTCCAAGGAAAATTCGTCGCGATGTCGCGACACTTTCTCAAAGTTGCCGATCAAAGGGGTCCTCGTCGCGATTTCGCAACAGTCTCGGGGAGCAGATGCTTTAAGGCTTTCTCATCGCGATTTCGTGACACTTTTGGCGTTTGGGTGATTTGGTGCTGTGCTGTAGCGATTTCGCGACCTTTTTCGGGTGTTGTGGTTCCGGCGCTTTTTGTCGCGATATCGCGACATGTCGCGATATCGCGACATGTCGCGTTATCGCGACTGGGTGTTGTGGCGCGGCGGTTGTTTGGTTTTGTGTCGCGATTTCGCGACATGTCGCGTTTTCGCGACATGTCGCGTTTTCGCGCCCTGTGTACTTCTGGTCTCTCTGCGTTTGGTTGGGATGCCCTTTCTCCCTCTTGTAACTGTCTTCTGTGTTAATTCAAGGTTTTTTCATTTTTTTTCAAAAAAAATAATGGGACTAATGATAATGAAGAAGCACAACCCAACCTCAAAATACCTTTAATAATATAGATATTCCAAAAATAGGATGGTTAATGATAAAATAGTATATTTTTTATTAGATATAGAGGAGGTTTTGAAAGGTTCCCCCAAAATTTCACAATAGGAGAAGACCTACAAAACTTGGTCTAAGACGAGCAATATTGGGACAATAACAACTACAAATTACTACAACTGGTCGCCCATCATCAAATGAACCAATTACAACTCGGTACAAAAAAAATAAAATTAGAATAGTGCTGGTGAGCCCCCTAGCCAACCAACAACCCCACCTGGCTATGCACAAAACCTTTATTCATAAACAATAAAAGCTTGCAGAGCAACAAGAAGCATGCATCACTAAATCCAATTGAAGAAGACCTTCATGAAAATTGTCTCTCCAAATGGACAGACCATTGATACTTATAACCACCATGCACAATCATTTATTTTAAACCTTTTATGTCATTGAATTTATAAAAAAAAGACAAACCAATTTATTTATAAAGTTAAAATATTAAATAAAACATAAATTCTTATAGTATAACTCATTAATATATAATGTCTTCTACTACACCTTAATAGCAACTACAAATATTTTAGTATGTAATAATTTAGTGAAAAAATATATAATTATTTTATCCATGTCTTGTGGTGTATGGGTAAGGATACCACTTGTATTAAATATGTAATAAATTAATATAATTTTATAATTTATTGTAATTAAAATTTTATATAATTCTTTAAACAAATTCACCACAAAAAAAATAAATTACTTTTATGTGAGGAATGAAACCACCCGAAACTAAATTTATTAAATTCAAGGCTTCAATTGCTCATTTATTCAAACAAATATGTAAAACATACAAGGCTACATTAAACCCGGGGCTATTTATTATATTTTAAAATATATGATTACTTATTATTATTTTTAGTAATTTTTTTTATACAATATCCACAACCTAGGTGGCGTCCATAAACTTCTTAAATATTTCACCCTAGCCAACCAATACCTCCACCTGGCTATGCACAAAACCTTTCTTCATAAACAATAAAATCTTATAGTGCAACAAGAAGCATGCATCACTAAATAATTATTATATGATTTCTCAGTTTAGAAGTAGAATAATAATTATATATTAAACCTTTAATTTATTATTACGTAAAGTAAGATTTGGAAATAGATCTTTAAAATAGAACGTCTAGCTCATCGTGGAGATGAGAAGGATAGTCAATTCTTATACTCTCAAAGTGTAGACACCAAAACAGCACCAACCCGATTATGTGATTGCAAACACTGATCGCTTTGACAAACACAGCCCCCAGGGCAGCCCTCAGAGGTTAAACAGTGGTCTTAACCACTTTCATAGCAATTTTGTAAGGTCAAGAAGCAATTTGGCACACTTGGACACTTTGCCCAGTATTCGTCTCACCCGGGGAAGAATTCAAAATAGAATTCGTCCCACCCTAGGACCAGATTCCGAATCCGTCCCCGGGTGGGACGAATTCTAAGCTTAACGGGCAAAAAGACAAATGGTGCCAAGTGGCAGCCCAAAACGATCGGTTAATGACTCTTGCCTTGAATGCGTGTGTAGGTGGACAGAGGGGCCGTTAGAGGACTGTCACAAAAGGCATTTATCAAAGCTCAAGTCAATGGAGGACTCCCCTCCCTCATGGGAAGACAAGATTGCCACATGGCGCCTATGGCCAACACATGGCATTTGTGCTTCCCTCCCAAAAGAGACCCCATGGGTCTATAAAATGTGGGACTTTTCTCACCCAAAAGAGACAGGTTGAAGGAGTTTTCAAGCAACGAAGTGCTGCCGAGTTGAAGACCCACTTGCATCCCTTTTGGTTCACCTTCCCACATCCACCAATCTCTTTTTCAAGGGAGGTTGTTGGGTGGCCTTTGGAAGCTCGAACCAGACCCAAATCCAACACAATGACACCAGAACCAACCAATTCGCCGACCCCCAATCCTAAGAGGTTTTGGGCCCATCCCTGGTGGATTGGCTCCAAAATCAAGTGCCAACGGTGGGAGGCCCACTTGGGCACACCCGCACCTCCCAAGTCCTATTTTAAGTTTTAGAGAATTTTAGATTACTTTTTAGATTGCATTTTGTGTTATTAGGTTTGATTAACCCATAGCTGCAATTTTGTAACTTTTGGTCAGATTTTAGTATGTTTTGTGTCGCTTTGTTGTTTCACTGACTTGCAGGTGTCGAGGTCAAATTCCCGAGGGTGGAGGCCAAATTGGGAGAATCCGACCATCTGGGTCGTCCCAAAATGGCCCCAATTACATAACCCCCTTGTTTGCAGGCGTTTTGCAGGTCTCGGGATGCGACATTGGAGCAGCAGCAGGTCGGTTTCCTCAACATAGAAGAATTTGTCCCACCCAGGGACGAATTGCAGTCAGAATTCGTCTTGCCCAGGGACAAATTCTAGTTGAAGGTAGATTGTCCAGCTGTCTCAGTGGCAGTGGCCTTCTAGTAACTTTTCTTATCTTTTGTAAAGTTTTGAAGCCATTTGGACTCACTATAATTACTGTTTCAGGCAAATGTTTACATGCATATTTCGTTAGTTTTAGAGAACAAACACCTTTCATTTGCGACAGATGCTACTGACATCTTGGTTGCTTCTTTGTTCACAGGAGAAGCAGCGGAGGTTAAGAACTCATCGACATCAGCGGCGGCATCATCTTGGCCCGCCCATTGCAATCGTGGGCACGCGGAAGGAGGAAGACTAAGTCACACATTGTAACAATATCAAATTTAACGCTCCTAGCCCCTAAAAAGGGAGGAGACATCTATGTAACCGAGGATAAGATATTTGAATAAAGAGGGCTATGATTTCTTTACATCTTTTCTCTCCTTTCCAAATTGTCTCTTTCCTTTGTTTTGGTGCATAGGATTAAAGCGTTACATTTCGTCTTATGTTGCATAATTAGTGCTCCCTTTGCCCGGAATCTCGTGCTTTCAGTGGCGAATTATGTTCTACAATTCGTCTCCCAGAGGGACGAATTCCTGCCTGTAGATTACCAGAGCAGAAATTCAGAGACAACAGGAGCAGGCAGAGAAGAGGTAGAGATTTTCGTGATCTTTGTTATATTTTTTGTTTCGTTTCTGTTCCTTTGATTGTTTTCATCTTATCCTGCATTGCATAAGAAAAGTCATGTATGCTTGTTTCATTTTTTTTGAATAAAACAAATCCCACACACATCACGAAACAATTTTAAACCAAGGAGCTGGTCGTAAGACCCCAGCCCTTGATCAAGACCATTGGTGGATTTCATCACCACCTTGGCTTGATTTGCATCCATTTCCCGATTGTCAACTGTTGTTAGGCGTAAATCCTGATGAAGACAGACCGAGTGTCGTTGGGGTAATTACCATGTACGCGAGGATAAGTTTTCTATGGTAGGTGCCATTAACAGGACAATTCCCATTTCGTATCGCCTACGTACCACGTACCTTCTGCTCTCACGTACCTATAGTCTCCCTCTCGTAAGGGCGGGTATATAGAGAGGTTGGTATATCGGCCTGGTTGGTATATTGAAGGGGCTACCGTTTTGGGAGTTATATGAGCCGTCATAATGCATTTAAATGATCTTCAAAACCTACAAAAACAAAACAAAACATCAAAATGCACTAAACCAGTTTAGGACACACCATTTAATCCTTAAAAGAGATAATCACAATTTTGTGAATGTGTGTGCTTAATTCTGCTTAGTGTAGAAATAAAAAAAAAAAAAAATCATAAAATGAGATAAAAACTTATTTAGATAGCATAGAAGCACCGCAATGGTGTACACCCGCAGTCAAGCCCAATCAAGGGCAGAAGCTCCGAAAGGTACACAAAAAGTAGGCACAAGTCGCCTTCACTTAAGTCCTGAGGATTTGGTCATACCGCCTTATAGGTCTAACCTACAAAAGAATCCAATTCAGAATCCTCGATGGGGTATGCCTATTCAAAGCAGCCCCTTTCGGGAAGATGCCTTACATGTAGACCTTGACATAAATAGAGAATCACCTCTTGAAGTTAGGCATGAGTGGCCACCGCACGATGAAGCGCTAGAGAGGCACACCGTCCATTTGGAGGGACAACATGGATATGGCGTCCCTTCTTTACCTATCATCAGAATAG
Organism: Wollemia nobilis; assembly: GCA_028583015.1. Taxonomy (NCBI): domain Eukaryota; kingdom Viridiplantae; phylum Streptophyta; class Pinopsida; order Araucariales; family Araucariaceae; genus Wollemia; species Wollemia nobilis. The sequence continues at coordinate 43,106 of JAQPPZ010007887.1, forward strand.
AGAGACCAAATCCGGAGCGCATGGCTCCTTACATAGGGCGACCTAACTCCGCCCACCCCATTTCCACCCATGAAAGGGAGTACGAGGAAAGCCATCGCATTCCTTAAGGGCAAAAAACAATGCAGCAACCTTGCATTTCTACACCAGCAAGATATCATGATCACCCCTTGAGGCAAGAACCTCGAGCACATATCGCCTACCTCGACAGAGGGAAGTGACCCCTTGAGATTTTAGAGCATAAAAACCGAGGTAAACCCATAGGAGGAACATTTGAACCTTCTGAACAAAATAGGGTAGATCAAATTGACCCAGTTGTCGCCAGATATACCACCCATCAAGCCCAAATCATGTGGCTTAAACAAAGTCAACAAGAGATAGAGTATCAATACCGCTTGGATAAAGAACGCATGCAACGCGAAGCGGATGAGTTACGCTATGAAATACCTGAGAGGGGGCCAACCCCTCGCATCCAAAGAGCTGAACAAGATGAGAGGCGTAATCCATTGGTGCAAGACAGGTCTCCACGACCTCGCAACTCCCCCCGAGACCTCATAGATTCGAGAGGGAGGCAACTCCCCGAAACAATGATGGGTACCTTCAGCAAGAGCTTGATCAGGGTCATAGTGAAAGCACGAGATTCCGGTCAAAGGAAACACCAAGTGCAATTGCATTCAAAGTTAAGCACGCCTAAGTCCTAGAAATATGAATTACATGAAACGAAAAAGAGACATGTTGTAAGAGACGCAATCAGATAAAGAAAAACAGCCCTTTCATTAATTTCTTTCGATCTCTCATACAATAATGCCTCCTCCCTTTTCAGGGGCTAGGAGCGCAAATAGGGTTTGATTACAATCGCCGAATGGTTCCTCCTTCCGCGTGCCCACGATTGCATTGGGCGGGCTAAGATGATGCCGCCGCTGATGTTGATGGGTTCTTCGCCTCTCGCCGCTTCTCCCGCAAACAAAGAAATGATCAAGACGTTAGTAGCACCCGCCGCAAATGAAAAGCATTCTCTCTCTAAAACTAACAAAATATGCATACGAATATTTGCCCGAAACCATGAAAACAAGTGAATCCAAATTGCTTCAAAATCCGACGTAAGGTAAGAAAAGTCACCGTAAGGCCACCGCCACCGAGGCAACTGGCCAATCCACCTTAAACCGGAATTCGTCCCCGGGCAGGACGAATCTCGATCGTAATTCGTCCCCGGGTGGGACGAATTCTTCCGAATAGGAGAAATCGACCCGTCGCCGCTCCAATGTCGGATCCCGGACCTGCAAAACTCCCCGCAAACAAGGGGGTTAGGTAATTGGGGCCATTTTGGGACGACCCGTATGGTCGGATTTTCCCAATTTGGCCTCCTCCCTCGGGAATTTGACCTTGACACCCGCAAGTTAGCGAAACGACAAAGCAATACAAAACACCCTAAACTCGACCAAAAGCTACAAAATTGCAATTATAGACTAATCGGACCTAGTAACATACATAATGCAATCTAAAAAATAATCTAAAGTGCTCAAAAACTGAAATTAGAACTTGGGGGTGCGGGGGTGCCCAAGTGGGCCTCCCACCGTTGGCCCTCGATTTTGGAGCCAATCCACCAAGGATGGGCCCAAAACCTTTTAGGATTGGGGGTCGGCGAATTGGTAGGTTCAGATGTCCATGCGTCGGATTTGAGTAAGGTTCGAGCTTCCAAAGGCCACCCAACAACCTCCCTTGCAAAAGAGATTGATGGATGTAGGAAGGTGAACAAAGGGGGATGCAAGTGAGTCTTCGATTCGGCAAAGCACTTCGTTGCTTGAACACTTCTTCCACCTCGCATGTTTTGGGTGAGAAAAGTCCCACCTTTTATAGACCCAAGGGGTCTCTTTTGGGAGGGAAGCACAAAAGCCAAGTGTTGGCCATGGGCGCCATGTGGCGCCTTGTCTTCCCATGAGGGAGGGGAGTCCTCCATTGACTTGAACTTTGATAAATGCTTCTTGTAACAGTCCTCTAACGGCCCCTCTGTCCACTTACACATGCGTGCAAGGTAGGAGCCCTTAACTGACTGTTCTGGGCTGCCACTTGGCACCATTTGCCTTTTTGCCCGTTAAGCTTAGAATTCGTCCCACCCAGGGACGGATTCAGAATTCGTCCTGGGGTGGGACGGATTCTATTTTGAATTCGTCCCTGGGTGAGACGAATACTGGGCAAAGTGTCCAAGTGTGCCAAATTGCTCCTTGACCTCACAAAATTGCTATGAAAGTGGTTAAGACCACCGTTTAACCTCTCGAGGGCTGCCCCGGGGGCTGTGTTTGTCAAAGCGATCGTTGTTTGCAATCACATAATCGGATTGGTGCTGTTTTGGTGTCTACAGATGCCCCTTTTTGGGAAGCGCCACGGGTGACGCAATGGCTCGAGCAAAAATAGATAACCAAAGCATTAATGATTAGGGTTTCTTGGTAACCTAACCAACTTTTGATGCCCCAAGTATGGAAAGGGCATGCATTCTTGAATCCTTGCTTCTCACGAGCTAAGGAATTTGATTTCAAGTATTAACCTCGTTTTGGTGAGGTGTGACTTGAACTTAGACATTGATCACCATGAACAAGTGAAGGGCATTTTTATCCTCGGGGGGAACCTTGTGTTCATGATTCACGAAATGCCAAGTGTTTGATTGATTTGATTGTTGCTTGTTTACCGCCCCAAGCAGGAGCGTGATTGTCTTTGTCAATGATTCTTTGAATGCATGTCGTTTTCCTTAATTGGGTGTGTGATTGTTGATTGGTGACTAAGTGTGACTACCCCCTCAAGCGACGAATCGATGAGGGAATGACCTTCGTGAGAGAAGCGACGAGTCGCTTGACCCAAGATGACTTGTGCAAGGTTTGCCTTTAGAGGGTTTACCGTTAAGCGTGTGCAATTTTTCCAACATATGGACCTATTTTTGGTGGGTGTTAACCCTTTTGGTGATGTCATAATGAGGTGAAATCGTCGAAAACCTATTTCCCGTGGAGCGGTCCGGCTATGATAGCCTTCTTGGGGAACTAGGAGAGCGATAATTTGGACCTCGACATCGATTTTCTTTGCCTAGAGGTTAAGTGCATGAGCACTTATGCCCGGCAATGTTTTTGTTGTGTTTTTGTTGAATTTTGTACTGTTTTTGTTGTTTTTGTGACACCATTTGGTGATTGAATTGTCGGCAATCCGTCCTCCCGTGGAGCGGTCCGGCTATGGTAGCCTTCTTCGGGAGTAGGATAGTGACAATGCAAACCCCGACATCAATTTTTCTATGCCAAGAGGTTAAGTGCAAGAGCACTTGTGTCTGGCAATGTTTATGTTGTGTTTTTGTTGAATTTTGTACTGTTTTTGTTGTTTTTTGTGACATCATTTTTGGGATTAAATTTTCAAAATCTGTCTTCCCCTGGAGCGGTCCGGCTATGGTAGCCTTCTTAGGGAGTAGGATATTGATAATTTGTGACCCCGATGTCGATTTTGTATGCCCATGTTGTCAGCTTGCATTTGCAATCCTGTCAGTGCGCTTTTATTGTCTCGTTTTTAGTGCATTTTTAGTCATTTTTCTTGATTTTTTTTGTGCTGGCCTGAATTCGTCCCTGGGTGGGACGAATTCCAGCCGGAGAATTCGTCCCCCGGGTGGGACGAGCGCTAATCAGAGCGCTCGTCCCAGCCAAGGACGAATTCCAAGGCAAAAGGCCTATTTAAGGGCCAAAACTTGATTTTGGGCTCATTTGTGTCATTTTTTTCTTGCGATTTTGGAGCTCGGGGAGGAGGAGGTAATCTCGCGAAGCGAAGCGCTCACTGGAATTCTCTCTGCCATCATGAGTGCACAAACTGGTTCGAGCGGCGGAGCCGAGGCGAGTCCTGTAAGTGACCCTAGGGCTTATTTTGCTTTAACTGAATGCATTGTTTTTGTGTTGCGCTTTTCAAAATTTTAAGATTTTTTTTTTGTGATGTTTTTTGTTTAACAACTAAGGTTAGAAACCCTAGAATTGAAAATTTTATCTTTTTTATTTTATTTATTTATTATTATTTTTTTTTTGCTTGCAGGTTGTTAGGAGCCGGTACCGTGTACCCGCTGCCTTTACTGAGGCGCGGTTGGCCTTGACTGATGACGACCGGGAATGGCTTGATGCCCTTGGGCTCAAGCTGGTGGCTCGACCGGAGCCTCGTGGTTTCGGATCAGGCCTATCTCGACGGCCCCGATCAAGCTTTGGGATCCGAGGACCAATACTTTCCATCTCCCGACAGGGGAGATGACCGTGGACTCTTGAGGACGTCTATCGGTTGCTTTGAATTCCGATAGATGGTCTGTCTATTAGGACATCTCCGTTCGATCAGCGGACTGCTATACTCACGAGATGTTTTGGGCATGGGGGGAGCCGGGTGTAGCAGACCCAGTGGAGACAACCGAGGCGGATTGCCAGGCCGGCGGGATTTTGGTTGGCCGGTGGAAGGAGAGGGGGTGTTAGGAGTGAGGCACGCATTCCCGATGGGCCTCATTTCTAACATTCTTCTCCCCGATTCGTCAGCGCGAGGTTCCCGTGGAACCTGCTGGATGTGGTCTAGCGACTGGCGGAGTGCCCGATAGAGGCACCGTTGATCCTGAGATGGGGACAGACTTTGTTGGCGCAGCTGTACGGAGAGCTGTACGGGGTCCACTGTCGACAGCGGAAGGGTGTCAGTTGCAGCTTTTTGTTGCAAGAGGTCGGGGTTGGCCAGCACATAGCCGTTGAGAGGCCTACCGGGTTACCGTGGACGACTCGGGCGGCGATGGAGGATGATGAGATTGGTTATGCGGCTTTGTGGCGACGGTCTGCGGAGCAGGGGCAGAGTCGGCGATGGGCAGGTGCAGTTGATCACTACATTGATGCCTTTTCGTGGCTCACTCCAGGGGAGGTGTTTTGGCGTCCCTATCGGGACCGTCCAGCCTGGCCTGAGGCTGGAGAGTGGCTCCGACGGGCACGGAGGGAGCGATGGTTGACTGGGCGGCATGGGACGGAGCATGAGTTATTTCCGTACCACCGGGTTACACGATAGTTTGGGGTGTGCCAGGGGTTGCTTGGTGAACCCGTAGGCTATCAACATCGGGGAGATGAGAGGGATCTGGAGCCACCCGTCCTCGTGCCATTGGGCGAGGAGTCGGATGCTGTTATTGAGGTGTTGGATGTGGATGACGTAGGTACTACCACTGAGTATGACTCGTGGTGGGTTTTGCGGCGCTGGAGAGGTGAGGGTCCACTGGGAGGTGCGGAGGCGGCAGTGGAGGATGCTGAGGCGACAGGGGGTGATTGGGGAGGGCCGTTGGATGATGCAGACATGGCGGATGTGGGAGATGAGGATGTGGACTTGGGTGTTCCGGAGCAGCCGGACATGCAGGATGTGGAGGAGCAGTTGGAGCCTGGGCAGGCTATTGTCCCCGGGAGTCCTATGCGTCCGACAGATACGGAGGGGGTGGGGTCGGATGTAGGCGATGAGGTTGCGCGGCTTACGTAGCTGCTACGGATGCGGGATCTAGAGAGGGATCTTCTGCGGGCTCAGTTGGCAGAGCGGGATAGCGTTTTGGCGCAGCGCGATGATGCATTGTCTATCTATCATCGACGGGAGGCAGAGTGGTGTCTATACCGGATAGACTTGGAGAGGGAGGTCATCCGCCTTGGCGGGCGGCTCCCTGAGCCTTCTATCAGCAGATCTTCTCGACGGACGAGGGATAGTCTGACTGAGCAGTCAAGATCATCTCGCCGCAGGCGGTTGGATGAGGGGGGTGGTAGTAGGCATGATGCGGGGGCTAGCAGTAGCCGCCCTCAAGGTCCCGTAGGACCCACACCACGGGGGGTAGTTCCCGTCGCACCGATCCTGCGTGATCATGGTGGCCGACGCCTTAGGTTGGGTTTTGGATATGATTGCGGGGTCTGAGGACCTGTTTTTGTAGCCTGCGGGCATCTTTTTTTGACGATATATATATATATATACCGGTTTTATTTTTGGATTTGTACATGTGATGATGTGATTGATTTTTGTTATGCATGTTTATTTATTTGATGGATGCAGATGAATTGAATTTTTTTAGATGCCTATGTGATATGCAAAATGGATGAATGCTATTTTTATTTATCTGGTTTTTCTTTGCTGTTTTTGTATTTTCTGATGGTATCATAAGGATGATAAGTAGCGCAGATGGTTTTGGGATGAATGTAAGATTTTCTGAGATTCAGACAGCTTTTAACTCACTATCCACGACTCGTACTTTATCTTACAAGACTTTTGAACAAGGTATGAATCAAACTTGTTTTTGACCGAGCTATTTCACATCCCCGTGTGTGCAATTGAGTTCATTTAGTGGTATTTGTTAGGATACCGCCAAAGCCGATGGGCTTTCAACCGAACCTCGTACTGAGGATCACCTAATTAGCTCCACGAATTCCTTTGTTATATGTACTAAGATTAATCTGCGTTGTAATCCAGGCTGCCATAAGCTAGCTCATCCACATGCAAACATTGATCTGTACACAAGTTAATGTGACAGATATATCGTCATGCGGGAGGTTTACTTCTGTTACCGAGTTGGTATTGAAGCTTGCCTTATGACCTACAGAATGCTGAGAGTTCCAGGGATTCAAGGTCAACTCCCTTCTTTTTTTTCAATTGTATTGGGATACTTGCTCTTTTGTAGTGATAAGATCACTGTTTATTTTGATTGATTTTTCTTTTGAGCAAGGGATTTGGGATATGGAGTGATGAAAATCACAGTTGTTTGTGCCTTTTGATGTGTGCACTATAGTTTGTCAAATTTTTGAGTTTTGACATTTTGCAAATTTTTGTGTTTTGCAACTATTGAGAACTTTAGGGATTCTTAGGGAATTGGGTAGGGAGGAAGCTTGTCCTTTTGCCAACTCTCAGCATTCTAGGGGTCATTCGCACAGGGGGGATGAGCAAGATAACCGTTTCGCTTGTGGTGACCTAGATTATTTTGCAGTGTTTCATCTTTCGTTCACACAATTTTGGGAATTTTAGTGTTTTGATTTGTGTTGGGATGTTACGTAACAAGGTGTATTTCAAGTATGACTCTACCTTTATAAAATCCGTTCGACTTGGTACACTACATGGCTAAAGAGGAAAATGATGACCGAATTATCGAAACTCCTAGTACGTTCCTAGACCACTGACTGTAGTGTGGTAAGATTTATGCATGGTGTTTTTGTTGATTTTGATGAATTCGAGTATGCCTAGAATTGAGATGCAAATCTTTGTTGATTTTGTTGATTTTTGTTGTTTTGTTTTTGTTGAATTTATTGATTTGTTTGACCAAGAGATTGCGATAATCCTTGGAGCTTTTTGGGTTGACCAAGAGATTGCGATAATCCTTGGAGCTTTTTGTATTGACCAAGAGATTGCGATAATCCTTGGAGCTTTTTGGTGACCAAGAGATTGCGATAATCCTTGGAGCTTTTTGGGTTGACCAAGAGATTGCGATAATCCTTGGAGCTTTTTGGGTTGACCAAGAGATTGCGATAATCCTTGGAGCTTTTTGGGTTGACCAAGAGATTGCGATAATCCTTGGAGCTTTTTGGGTTGACCAAGAGATTGCGATAATCCTTGGAGCTTTTTGGGTTGACCAAGAGATTGCGATAATCCTTGGAGCTTTTTGGGTTGACCAAGAGATTGCGATAATCCTTGGAGCTTTTTGGGTTGACCAAGAGATTGCGATAATCCTTGGAGCTTTTTGGGTGACCAAGAGATTACGATAATCCTTGAGCTTTTTGTACCAAGAGATGATTTTGGTGACCAAGAGATTGCGATAATCCTTGGAGCTTTTTGTTTGTTTGTTTTTGTTGAATTTTTTTTTTTTTTTTTTGGTACATGGCTGTCTTAGATATGAAATGGTCGTAAATGACTCGATATTCAAGGGTTCTCGTTTCCTTGATACCGTCAAGAGAAGCTAGCCTCGTACGTTCCTCGGTCCTATTTTGCTATCAATGACATACGGACCTAACTAATTTGCCGCGAATTTGTCCCTCATATGGGACGGCAAATTAGAGTTTTGTTGGTTTTCCTTCGTAACCATATCACCAACCCGAAAGTCTCTTAGGTGAACTTTCATGTTGTAAGCTCTCTTAAGCCGCTCTTGATAGATACGTAAGTGCTCGAGAGCATTAATGCGTCTTTCATCAAGCAACGTAAGCTGGTCTAACCGGCCTGCCGCGTAGTGTCATCATCGATGAATTCTCGCATTGATATGCGGAGGGAAGGAATTTCCAACTCGAGAGGCATTACTGCCTCTGAGCCATACACTAGTGAAAACGGAGTTGCCCCAATGGGCGTCCGAATGCTAGTGCGATAGGCCCAAAGGGCAAGTGGGATTTGTATGTGCCAATCCTTATGACTCGTCTCGCGACGGTCTTTTTAAGGATGGCGACTAGCATTTTGTTTGACGCCTCGCTTGCCCATTTGCTTGCGGATAATAGGGTGTTGAAAAGCTGTGCTGAATTTTGTACTTTGTGGTTAAAGCACGCACGTCTTTGTTCTTGAATGATGGCCCATTATCCGAGATTATTTTGGATGGAATACCAAAACGACATATGATGTAATGCAAAATGAACTCCGCAATGCGGGGTCCTGTCGTAGAGGTTAACGGAATTGCTTCCACCCATTTGGTAAAATATTCTCTGGCCGTTATGATAAACGTGTGACGGCCTCGACGATGCAGGGGAGATCTTTCCGATTAGATCGAGGCCCCACTACGAAAATGGCCAAGCAGACTGGACTGTCTGTAGGGCCTGGGAAGGTGCGTGCATCAGATTGGCATGATGTTGACATTTCACACACCTCTTGACATACGCGCAGGAATCTCGCTCTAAAGATGGCCAATAATAGCCCATGCGAAGAATGCGCTTTGCAATGGCCATACCACTAAAGTGGCCGCCACATGTACCGTCATGCGCTTGGGTGACTGCCCAAGTGGACTCTTGCCGGTCCAAGCAACGAAGAAGAATTCCGTCGTAGCTGCGACGATACAAAATGTCTCCTATCAAGACATATTTTGCCGCTTTCTGTTTGAATGTTCGTTTTGCGGCTTGCGTCAATCCAAAGGGTAGATTACCTAACTTGAGGTAATCTCTTATGGGTAAATACCAGTCCTGTTGATCAGATACTTCGACGGTTTGAACAGCCAATCCCTTTTGGAGTTCTTCCCTAACAAATGCTGATTGGGATAGAACTTGTAAAAATAGCGTTGTGTTGCTATTAATGGGAATGGGGGAGAACAAAGACCCCCACTTGGCGTGTTTCAAATAGTCTCGGATTCGAAAGAACTTATCCGAAGATGGTTCGATCTCGGATCATGTGGATTCCCGGCGCCAAGTCCGAGCTTGCGCGCTCCATCGCGGGTTGCGATAAGGTTTTGACCTGAATGGTTGTTATATCACCGGAAAGGTCTTGCGGGATTAGTGACCCCAAGGAGGCCATTGTGTCCGCAAAATGATTCGATGATCGAGGGAGTGCCTCGATGTCATACCACTCAAATTTTGCCAAGAATTTATCCACGAGGGCTTTATAGGCCTTCAAAATTGGGCATTTGCATTGATATACCCCTTTGACTTGATTGACGATTAACAGCGAATCGCCAAAGATGTTCAGTCTTTTGATGTTCATGGCGATTGCTGTCCGAAGACCTAGGAGCAAGGCTTCATATTCTCGCATTGTTGTTGGTGCACTCGGAAGTTTAATTTAAATGACAGGGGCATTGGAGCGCCCCGCGGTGTGAAGAATACAATTCCCGCGCCACCACCTTGCTCGCATTTAGAACCATCGAAAAATAAGGTTATGTCGGCCTCGAGACTCAGTGCTCTTCGTAATCCGGCGATTCCGAGACATGGAAGACCTCATCATCGGGTAGTTCTATGACCGGAGGCTGATCGTCTTCAAGAGGAGCCTCCGCTAGTTGATCGGCTATGACTTGTCCTTTTATAGATTTTTGTCCAATAAACTCAATGTCAAATTCCGTCAACAACATGATCCATTTCGCCGTGCGGCTACTATGATAAGTACGACTCATCATGTATCGCAATGGATTCTCCTTAGACACAACATACGTCGTGTTGCTCAGCATGTAGTGGCGTAGCCTTTTGGTGGCAAACACCACTGCCAAGCAGAGTTTCTCAACGTATGCATAGTTAAGTTCGTAACTGACCAGTGTGCGGCTAAGATAGTAAGTAGCCTCGTTCTTTGTGAAGTTCATTCTTCCGGGCTAGCATTGCGCCCAGTGCCACCTCGCAGCCGAGATGTATAAGTAGAACGGCACACCTGGTCTAGGCGGTGCCAACACCGGCGGCGAAGCCAAGTATTGTTTGATTTCGTCAAAGGTCGATCGGCACTCGTCATCCCAATGAAATGTGACCCCTTTGTGCAATAATTTGTTCATTGGTCGGCATTTGTCGATAATTGCGCTATGAAGCGTTTAATCGACGCGACCTTTCCTTGCGTACTTCGAGCCGCTTGATAGTGGTTGGGGGAGCCATTTCAAGGATTGCCTTGACTTTGTTTGGGTCTACTTCGATGCCTCTTTTGGAGACTATAAAACCCAAGAGTTTTCCGTGATGTGACGCCGAACACGCACTTCTTGGGATTCAGCCTGACCTTATGCTCTATGAGGCGATCGAGGATCTTGCTTAAGTCACCGAGATGATCTCGAGCGCAATTTAGACTTGGCTAACAAATCATCCATGTAATCTTCCAAAGTTTTGTGCATGTAATCGTGGAAGATATACGTCATAGCACGTTGGTATGTAGCGCCAGCGTTTTTTAAGGCCAAAAGGCATGACCTTATAACAAAATGTCCCCCAAGGCGTTGTGAATGCCGTTTTGAGTTGGTCTTCAGGATTGATACGAATTTGATTGTATCCTGAGAAACCGTCCATTAGGGAGAGCATTTCGTGACCCGTTGTAGCGTCTACCAATGCGTCGATGCTTGGCAAGGGGAAATCATCCTTAGGACTCGCTTTGTTTAGGTCTCGAAAGTCGGTGCATATGCGAATCCTCCCATCGGGCTTCTTGACGGGAACCATGTTGGACAACCATGGCGGATAATCCACGCAGATGACAAATTGTGCATCCAACAGACTTTTGTAATTCGTCTTTGACCATCAAGGCCACTGTTGGGTGCATCTTTCTTAGTTTTTGCTTTACCGGCTTGATTTTCGGATCAAGCGTTAAATTGTGCATGACTAGTTGCGGGTCTAGTCCTGGCATATCTTTGTATGACCATGCAAAAACCTCCTTCTTTTCTTTAAGAAGGGCAATGTAATCGGCTTGCTCTTCGGGGGAAAGGCTTACCCCCATCTTGAGAATCCGTGGATTCATTGGATCTGTGCCGATGTCTACGTCAGCCATTTCTTCGACCGACATGTGAGATCCGTCCTCCAACCGATGTGGAGTTGGGATTAAATGGATATCATCACCGAGTTAAGATCTGCGTTGGGGACCTCGGGTCCCTCTTCAGCTTGAAAAATATCTTGAGTTGTCCTTGGGGTAAAATGAAGCATTTCACCGAAAGGCCAGTACTCTGATGGTGACAATGGTGAGTTGACGCGATCCCAGTCAATGGCATCCGTGTTTAGATGTAATGACCGTGATGGATCGGTCGGATTGCGGATGGGTGTGGTCAAATCAATGGAGATCATGTGGATGGAATGAATTTGGTCTCCAGAACCACGGGTGTGACGACTTGATTCTTTCAGATGTTCCCTATACTCTGGATCTGGCTCTACGGGAACAGGCACGAATGGATCCTCTCTAGGTGCAAATTCGTCTCTATGTGCGGAAAGGAAGGCGGGGTCTTCCCTTGGTACTGTTGTCCTGATGGGATCTTGAGGTGGACGATGCTCAACTTGAATTTGGAGCCATAGGCCTAGCACTTGGTCCCACCTCGTTGGGTCTAAGTGCCATTCATGTCCCAACCGTATACCCATTTGTCCCATTAGATCTTCATGGGTTAGAGCGCGGTGATGTCGTCGCGCATGTCTGAGATAGTCCATCTCAGTCTCGTCTTCTGAATCGCTTTCATAGATCCAAAATTGCTCATCCTCTTCAAGCATCTGTTGCTTCCGACATTGAGGATTCTTCTTGTTCCAGTGAATTAATCCGATCCCATTGCGGTTGTTCCACTCTTAGTGGAGGGACCCGATTCTTTTGAGACTGCGTTATTTCGTCCTGGAACCTCTAAGGGGAACAGTTTCAAAAAATATCTCGGAAGCCGTTGTTGTTCTTTTCGAGGACTCGCTCTCTCGAACTTTCACCTCTCTCTAGCAAAGGAGAGGGATTATTGTTGTTACTGTGGGTGTTTGTAGACCATGGGAGATAATCCCCCAATGTGTATTCTCGTGTTTGGATTGGCGTACGGGTCTTGTGCCAATCCCCTCGTTGCCTATTTCTAGGCCTTGCATGTTTTCAACCAAGATGTCTAATGGCATGGGATGGTTGAACCCTACCCCCGACTTGTCGTATGGCATCTGATATCTTGGTTGACAAAGGATCCGCATCCCTTGCTCGTATCTGCCTAGCCCATACCCATGCCAATTGCATTGTTCGAGATATTTTAGGGCAAATTCTCGGGTTCGACAGATAATTGATGTTTTCGACAAAAGGTTCTTCATCTCTGTTTCCTTTTGTTCGCATGGTTCATAACCATGATCAAGGCCCCCATACACAAAATTCGTTTGGTTCGGTGGGTAGCCTAAAGGGACGATTGTTCCAATGGGAAGGCGAGGTCTTCCCATGTCTTGTACTGACTCCAGTGTGGGGGTTGCCACAACATTTTGCACTATGTACTCTCCCATGCCTCGTACTGGCCATCTCAACAAGTGATTGTTGATGATTGGGTAGGAGGAAACGGTAGTCCTTCCCGAGTCCATTCCATGTTTGGTTGTTCAGGAATCTTGGTTTCCGTTGCGTTGGGCGCTTCCTCTCGTTGGATATTGCCGAGATCGTGGGCAACCCCTCTTCTAGAGGCTTAACCTCCTCCATGATTTGCTTTCCCTTGTCCTTCCGTTGGGCCACGATAGGTGGCGTTGATGATGAAGGAGCCAATGATGACGTCTCACCCGGTCGGGATTTTGCCTTATTGGCCACCAGTGGTGCTTGCGGTATCGGACCTCGTTTAGATGGATTTAATTGAAAATCCAAATGCGTTGATGGTAGGGTCGATTGAGGTATGAATTGTACCGCATTGCAATACTTGAAGGGCTCTAAGTCCATTGGGACTACATGTATTTGCCCTTCATAGGCATACTTCAAGCACAGGTGTGCGATCGAGGGGACACACTTCATGTCCCCCGATCCAAGGCCGCCCTAGCAGGATGTTATAAGCCATTTCGCCTTCCAACACATGGCACAAGTGTGGGTATTGACTTTTGTCCTACCCGTATAGGCGGAACAACCGTGCCGACCGTCGAGCAAATTGCATCGTTAAAAGCTCGCAGAGGTGTACGTGGAAGCCGTGATGTGAGAGGTCGGCAGCTTTAAATGCTTTAACGCAGCAGATGGTTATAATGTTACCGGACGAGCCAAGCATCTATCAAGCACTCTCTTGTACGGGATCCCGTTGACCCACGCGATAACGTGCGGGGTGGATCCGGCATGTCATTCGATATTGTTTTGACCTCATTTTCTTTGAATGTGATGACAGCCTCCGTACATTGTTTCACATGTCCCACGAAAGCATTGAAAGAATTAGCTTCGTGGGGTTGTACTTCAATGGCTTTTAAGATGTCCATAAGAGCTTCTCTATGTGGAGCTGATTGTTGAATAAGCTCGTAGATGGACAGACCTAGCTGACGTGGTCCGCAAACTCTGCGTGAGTTTGGTTCGTATCGTGACCTCAGGTCTAGGCGGAGGTAACTGCATTGGGCGTTGTTGAGGCTGCGATGTCGACGGAACTTCCCTCGCAGGTACCTCGGGGGCAACTGCCGGGTATTTTCTGTTCCTTGTTACAATGCTAATCATTCCCACAAATCCTTGTGCGGGAAGATCTTGTCGCACCTCGTTTATTTGGAGCGGTTTTGTCTGTGCCTCGTGGGCATGCAAGGGGTCCTTGAATACCCCCATTTGTTGGTTGTTAGGTGCGATGGGGTTGTCCACGACCAATGTTCGATTGTCGATCAAATCCTCGGACTAGTTCTTTGAATTTCCAAAGCACCCATTTAGGTCATGTCCTCTGCGTCTATGAAATCTGCAATACAATTCCTCCCTATACCCCCTAGGCTTAGGAACGTTAGGGTCAAAAATTTGGATTTCTGGCAGAGTAACTAGATTCGCCGCTGACAAGCGGTCAAATAAGGAGTCCCTAGACTCCGCATACGGGGTGAATTGTCGCCTAGGGCGACGCTGCTGATATCGTTCCTGTCTCCTGTTATCTCTTTCGTAAGCATGGAGGCACCGCCCGGTAGTTAGCCTTTGAGGCTGCGTTTCTTGCACAGGCGCTGGGACATTTATCGCAACTTGGTTGATTGCAGCGTGTTGTGGTTGCGTTGTCCCAATTTTAGTGGTTTTATTCCACTCTTTCTTCTTAGGCTTGGCAATTGCGCCTTCGCCTATCTTAATCTCTTCTATGACTCGGCTTGCGCCAAAGCTTCTTCTAAGCCGTCGTATTGTCGCAAGCAACAATAGACCAGTAGATTGATTTTAAACAACTTTTCGCGAACATTTGCGTGAGGTCCGACATGGGAGGACGGTAGGGTAACTTAGAAAGCAAAGCTCTCCATCGGTTCCCGTACGCTGCCATTGTTTCCTCCTCAAATTGTTTAAGGCTAGCAAGATCACTAAGTGATGCCTTCTTCCTTGTGTTGAAGGCGAAGCGTTCAAGAAACGCATCTACTAGCCGATCTAAGCCGCTTATGCCGTGTTTGGGCAGTCGTGTGAACCAATCCGAGGCGGGGCCTCGCGAATGTGGTTATGAATGTTCTAAGCAATAACGCGTCATTATCTTGAATGCCGAAGCATTGGCTTAGAAACCGTGTAACATGTTCCTGTGCGTCCTCTTCACCTTTAAAAACCGCCAATTGAGGCAACTTAAAGTGTTCGGGGTAAAGAGGTGTAGGCACTGAGGGATGCACCGGATTATTGCGGAGTAGACGTAATGTGGGTTTTTGATGCCCCAGCAGCTTTTGTCTCCACCGACTCTAAACGCTCCAATAGCGCTTGGTATGCATCAGAAGATTTTATTTCTTCCTCTCTTGTTTGCTCTTGTTGCAAGTTACGGTAAACCGGAGGCCTATGGAGGGGTGGCCGAATGGCATCCTTCCCGCCTTGATGGGGAGTTTCGATATACTCCTCTTCTCGGTTCATACTCCTCGTAAAATTCTTGAGGAGTCTCAGTGGCGAAACCTATGACCCCGATCAAGTTCTTGCCGAAGGTACCCATCATTGTTTTGGGGAGTTGCCTCCCTCTCGAATCTATGGGGTCTTGGAGGCAGAGCTTGACGAGGTCGTGGAGACCTGTCTTGCGCCAACGGATTACGCCTCTCATACTGTTTAGCTCTTTGGATGCGAGGGGTTGGCCCCCTCTCAGGTATTTCATAGCGTAACTCATCCGCTTCGCGTTGCATGCGTTCTTTATCCAAGCGGTATTGATACTCTATCTCTTGCTGACTTTGTTTAAGCCGCATGATTTGGGCTTGACGGGTGGTATATCTGGCGACAACCGGATCAATTTGTTCTACCCTATTTTGTTCAGGAGGTTCAAATGTTCCTCCTATGGGTCTACCTTGATTTTGATGCTCTAAGGTTTCAATGGGTCGCTTCCCTCTGTCGAGGTAAGCGGTATGTGCTCGAGGTTCTGGCCTCAAGGGGTGATCATGATATCCTGGTGGTGCGGAAATGCAAGGTTCCCGCATTGTTTGTTGCTCTCGAGGAATGTGATGGTTTTCCTCATACTCCCTTTCATGAGTGTAAATGGGATGGGCGGAGTTAGGTCGCCCTATGTAAGGAGCCCTGCGCTCCGGATTTGGTCTCTCTGTTCTGATGATAGGTAAAGAAGGGACGCCATATCCATGTTGCCCCTCTAAATGGACAAGCGTGCCTGTTTAGCGCTTCATTGCGCGGTGGCCACTCATGCCTACCTTCAAGAGGTGATTCTCTATTTATGTCAAGGTCTACATGTAAGGCATCTTCCCGAAAGGGGCCGCTTTGAATAGGAATACCCCACCGAGGATTCTGAATTGGATTCTTTTGTAGGTTAGACCGATAAGGCGGTATAACCAAATCCTCAGGATTGAAGTGAAGGCAACTTGCGCTTGCTTTTTGTGTACCTCTCGGAGCTTCCGCCCTTGATTGGGCTTGACTACGGGTGTACACCATTGCGGTGCTTCTATGCTATCTAAATAAGTTTTTATCTCGTTTTATGATTTTCTCTTTTTTTTTTTTTTGTCTACACTAAGCGTAATTAAACACACACATTCACAAGACCGTGATTATCTCTTTTAAGGATTCTTGGTGTGCCCTAGACCGGTTTAGTGCATTTTGATGTTTTGTTTTGTTTTTGTAGATTTTGTAGAACGTTTAAATGCATCATGTAGGCTCTTATAACTCCAAAAAGGTCGCCCCTTCAATATACCAACCAGACCGATATACCAACCTCTCTATATACCCGCCCTTACGAGAGGGAGACTATAGGTACGTGAGAGCAGAAGGTACGTGGTACATAGGCGGTACGGAAGGGGGATTGTCCCGTTAATGACACCTACCATAGAAAACTTATCCTCGCGCGCATGGGAATCACCCCGCCTACGCTCGGTCTGTCTTCGTCAGGATTTACGCCTAACAACAGTTGACAATCGGGAAATGGATGCAAATCAAGCCAAGGCGGTGATTAAATCCACCAATGGTCTTGATCAAGGGCCGGGGTCTTACGACCAGCCTCCTTGGTTTAAAGTTGTCTCGTGATGTGTGTGGGATTCGTTTTATCCAACAAAATGAAACTAGCATACATGACTTTTCCTAATGCAATGCAAGATTAAATGAAAACAATTAACGAAACAAAAACAGAAAAATATAACAGAGATCATGAAAATCCCTACCTCTTCTCTCGCTCGCTCCCGTTGTCTCCGAATTTCTGCTCCGAAAATCCGCAGACAGAATTCGTCCCTCCGGGAGACGAATTGCGTAACGTAATTCGTCCCACCCGGAGATCGAATTTGAATTCGTCTCTAGGGTCAGACGAATTGCAGAAAAGGATTCGTCCCTGTCAGAGACGAATAGCAGTCTGCAACAAAAAAAAGTGTACCTGTCAAGCACAAACACAAAAATTTAATCAGTTTTCTGTGATTTCAAAAACCAGGGAACAGTGTCCCACCGTGATCGCCACTGAAAGCACGAGATTCCGGTCAAAGGAAACACCAAGTGCAATTGCATTCAAAGTTAAGCACGCCTAAGTCCTAGAAATATGAATTACATGAAACGGAAAAGAGACATGTTGTAAGAGACGCAATCGGATAAAGAAAAACAGCCCTTTCATTAATTTCTTTCGATCTCTCGTTACAATAATGCCTCCTCCCTTTTCGTGGGCTAGGAGCGCAAATAGGGTTTGATTACAATCGCCGAATGGTTCCTCCTTCCGCGTGCCCACGATTGCACCGGGCGGGCTAAGATGATGCCGCCGCCGATGTTGATGGGTTCTTCGCCTCCGTCGCTTCTCCCGCAAACAAAGAAATGATCAAGACGTTAGTAGCACCCGCCGCAAATGAAAAGCATTCTCTCTCTAAAACTAACAAAATATGCATACGAATATTTGCCTCGAAACCATGAAAACAAGTGAATCCAAATTGCTTCAAAATCCGACGTAAGGTAAGAAAAGTTACCGTAAGGCCACCGCCACCGAGGCAACTGGCCAATCCACCTTAAACCGGAATTCGTCCCCGGGCAGGACGACTTCGACCGTAATTCGTCCCCGGGTGGGACGAATTCTTCCGAATAGGAGAAATCGACCCGTCGCCGCTCCAATGTCGGATCCCGGGACCTTCAAAACTCCTGCAAACAGGGGGGTTAGGTAATTGGGGCCATTTTGGGACGACCCAGATGGTCGGATTTTCCCAATTTGGCCTCCTCCCTCGGGAATTTGGCCTTGACACCTGCAAGTTAGCGAAACGACAAAGCAATACAAAACACCCTAAACTCTGACCAAAAGCTACAAAATTGCAATTATGGACTAATCGGACCTAGTAACATACATAATGCAATCTAAAAAATAATCTAAAGTGCTCAAAAACTGAAATTAGAACTTGGGGGTGCGGGGGTGCCCAAGTGGGCCTCCCACCGTTGGCCCTCGATTTTGGAGCCAATCCACCAAGGATGGGCCCAAAACCTTTTAGGATTGGGGGTCGGCGAATTGGTAGGTTCGGATGTCCATGCATCGGATTTGAGTAAGGTTCGAGCTTCCAAAGGCCACCCAACAACCTCCCTTGCAAAAGAGATTGATGGATGTAGGAAGGTGAACAAAGGGGGATGCAAGTGAGTCTTCGATTCGAAAGCACTTCGTTGCTTGAACACTTCTTCCACCTCGCATGTTTTGGGTGAGAAAAGTCCCACCTTTTATAGACCCAAGGGGTCTCTTTTGGGAGGGAAGCACAAAAGCCAAGTGTTGGCCATGGGCGCCATGTGGCGCCTTGTCTTCCCATGAGGGAGGGGAGTCCTCCATTGACTTGAACTTTGATAAATGCTTCTTGTAACAGCTCCTCTAACGGCCCCTCTCGTCCACTTACACATGCGTGCAAGGTAGGAGCCCTTAACCGATCGTTCTGGGCTGCCACTTGGCACCATTTGCCTTTTTGCCCGTTAAGCTTAGGAATTCGTCCCACCCAGGGACGGATTCAGAATCCGTCCCGGGGTGGGACGGATTCTATTTTGAATTCGTCCCCGGGTGAGACGAATACCGGGCAAAGTGTCCAAGTGTGCCAAATTGCTCCTTGACCTCACAAAATTGCTATGAAAGTGGTTAAGACCATTGTTTAACCTCTGAGGGCTGCCCTGGGGGCTATGTTTGTCAAAGAGATCAGTGTTTGCAGTCACATAATCGGATTGGTGCTGTTTTGGTGTCTACACATAGGTTTTTCCCAGAGACTCCTCAAGAATTTTACGAGGAGTATGAACCAGAAGAGGAATATGTTGAAACTCCCCATCAAGGCAGGAAGGATGCCATTCGGCCACCCCTCCATAGGCCTCCAGTTTATCGTAACTTGCAACAAGAGCGAACAAGAGAGGAAGAAATAAAATCTTTCGATGCATACCAAGCGCTATTGGAGCGTTTGGAGTCTGTGGAGACAAAAGCTGCTGGGCATCAAAAACCCACATTACGTCTACTCCACAATAATCCGGTGCATCCCTCAGTGCCTACACCTCTTTACCCCGAACACTTCAAGTTGCCTCAATTGGTAGTTTTTAAAGGTGAAGAGGACGCACAAGAACACGTTACACGATTTCTAAGCCAATGCTTCGGCATCCAAGATAATGACACATTATTGCTTAGAACATTCATAACCACATTCGTAGGCCCTACCTCGGATTGGTTCACACAACTGCCCAAACACAACATAAGTAGCTTAGATCAGCTAGTAGATGCGTTTCTTGAACATTTCGCCTTCAACACAAGGAAGAAGGCATCACTTAGTGATCTTGCTAGCCTTAAACAATTTGAGGAGGAAACAATGGCAGCGTACGGGAACCGATGGAGAGCTTTGCTTTCTAAGTTACCCTACCGTCCTCCCATGTCGGACCTCATGCAAATGTTCGCAAAAAGTTGCTTAAAATCAATCTCTGGTCTATTGTTACTACGACAATACGACAACTTAGAAGAAGCTTTGGCGCAAGCCAGAGTCATAGAAGAGATTAAGATAGGCGAAGGCGCAATTGCCAAGCCTAAGAAGAAAGAGTGGAATAAAACCACTAAAACTCGGGACAACGCAACCACAACACGCCGCAATCAACCAAGTTGCGATAAATGTCCCCGCGCCTGTGCAAGAAACGTAGCCTCAAAAGGCTAACTACCAGGCAGTGCCTCCTGCTTACGAAAGAGATAACAAAAGATAGGAGCAGTATCAGCAGCGTCGCCCTAGGCGACAATTCACCTCGTATGCGGAGTCTAGGGACTCCTTATTTGACCGCTTGTCAGCGGCAAATTTAGTTACTCTGCTAGAAATCCAAATTTTTGACCCTAACATTCCCAAGCCTAGGGGGTATAGGGAGGAATTGTATTGCAGATTCCATAGGCGCAGAGGACATGACCTAAATGGGTGCTGGAAATTCAAAGAACTAGTCCAGGATTTGATCGACAACAGAACATTGGTCGTGGACAACCCCATCGCACCAAACAACCAACAAATGGGGGTATTCAAGGACCCCTTGCCTGCCCACGAGGCACATACAAAACCGCTCCAGATTAACGAGGTGTGACAAGATCTTCCCGCGCAAGGATTTGTGGGAATGATTAGCATTGTAACAAGGAATAGAAGATACCCAGACAGTTGCCCCCGAGGTAGCCACGAGGGAAGTTCCATCGACATCGCAGCCTCAACAACGCCCAACGCAGTTACCTCCGCCTAGACCTGAGGTCACGATACGAACCAAACTCACGCAGAGTTTGTGGACCACGTCGGCTAGGCTGTCCATCTACGAGCTTATTCAACAATCAGCTCCCCATAGAGAAGCTCTTATGGACATTTTAAAAGCCATTGAAGTACAACCCCACGAAGCAAATTCTTTCAACGCCTTCGTGGGACATGTGAAACAATGTACGGAGCCTGTCATCACATTCAAAGAAGACGAGGTCAAAACGATATCAAATGACATGCCGGATCCACCCCTGCACGTTATCGCACGGGTCAACGGGATCCCGTACAAGAGAGTGCTGATAGATACTGGCTCGTCCAAAGAACATTATAACCACTGCAGCGTTGAAACATTTAAAACTTCCAGCCTCTCACATCACCGCTTCCACGTACACACTGCGAGCTTTTAACGATGCAATTTGCTCGACAGTCGGCACGGTTGTTCTGCCTATCCAGGTAGGACAAAAGTCAATACCCACACTGTGCCATGTGCTGGAAGGTGAAATGGCTTATAATATACTGCTAGGGCGGCCTTGGATCAGGGACATGAAGTGTGTCCCCTCGATCGCACACCAGTGCTTGAAGTATGCCTATGAAGGGCAAATACATGTAGTCCCAATGGACTTAGAGCCCTTCAAGTATTGCAATGTGGTACAATTCATACCTCAATCGACCCTCCCATCAACGCATTTGGATTTTCAATTAAATCCATCTAAACAGGGTCCGATACCGCAAGCACCACTGGTGGCCAACAAGGCAAAATCCCAACCAGGTGAGACTTCATCACCTACTCCTTCATCATCAATGCCACCTATCGTGGCCCAACAGAAGGACAAGGGAAAGCAAATCATGGAAGAGGTTAAGCCTCTAGAAGAGGGGTTGCCCATGATTTCAACGATATCAACAGAGGAAGCGCCCAACACAACGGAAACCAAGATTCCTGAACAACCAAACATGGAATGGACTCAGGAAGGACTACCGTTTCCTCCTACCCAATCATCAACAATCACTGTTGAGATGGCCAAGTACGGGCCTGGGGGAGTACTTAGTGCAAAATGTTGTGGCAACCCCCACATTGGAGTCAGTGCAAGACATGGGAAGACCTCGCCTTCCCATTGGGACAATCGTCCCTCTAGGCTACCCACCGAACCAAACGAATTTTGTGTATGGGGGCCTTGATCATGGTCTCGAACCATGCGAACAAAAGGAAACAGATGAAGAGCCTTTTGTCGAAAACATCAATTACCTGTCGAACCCAAAATTTGCCCTAAAATATCTCGAACAATGCAATTGGCATGGGTATGGGCTAGGCAGATATGAGCAAGGGATGCGGATCCTTTGCCAACCAAGATATCAGATGCCATATGACAAGTCAGGGTAGGGTTCAACCATCCCCTGCCATTAGACATCTTGGTTGAAAATATGCAAGGCCTAGAAATAGGCAACAAGGGGGGATTGGCACAAGACCCGTACGCCAATCCAAACACAGAATACACATTAGGGGATTATCTCCCATGGTCTACAAACACCCCTGGAAACAACAATAATCCCTCTCCTTTGCTAGAGAGAGGTGAAAGTTCAGAGAGCAATCCTCAAAGAAAACATCAACGGCTGCCAGACATTTTTCTGAAACTGTTCCCCTTAGAGGTTCCAGATGAAATAACACAGTCTCAAAAGAATCAGGTCCCTCCACTAAGAGTGGAACAACCGCAATGGGACCAGATTAATTCACCGGAACAGGAAGAGTCCTCAATGTCGCAAGCAACAGATGCTGAAGAGGATGAACAATTTTGGATCTATGAAAGCGATTCAGAAGACGAAACCGAAATGGACTATCTCAGACATGCGCGACGACATCACCGCGCTCTAACTCATGAAGATCTAATGGGACAAATGGGTATACGGTTAGGACATGAATGGCACGTAGACCCAGCCGAGGTGGGACCAAGTGTTAGGCCTATGGCTCCAAATTCAAGATGAGCATCGTCCACCTCGAGATCCCATCATGACAAGCAAGTGCCGAGGGAAGACCCCGCCTTCCTTTTCACACATAGAGATGAATTTGCACCTAGAGAGGATCCATTCGTGCCTCGTTCCCGTAGAGCCAGATCCAGAGTATAGGGAACATCTAAAAGAATCAAGTCATCACACCCGTGGTTCTGGAGACCAAATTCATTCCATCCACATGATCTCCATTGATTTGACCACACCCATCCGCAATCCGACCGATCCATCACGGTCATTGCATCTAGACATGGATGCCATCGACTGGGATCGCGTCAATTCACCATTGTCACCATCATAGTACTGGCCTTTCGGTGAAATGCTTCATTTTACCCCAAGGACAACTCAAGATATTTTTCAAGCCGAAGAGGGACCCGAGGTTCCAAACGCAGATCTTAACTCACTCGATGATATCCATTTAATCCCAACTCCACATCAGCTTGGAGGACGGATCCCACATGTCGCCGAGGAGACGACTGACGTAGACATCGGCACAGATCCAATGAATCCACGGATTCTCAAGCTGGGGGTAAGCCTTTCCCCCGAGGAGCAAGCCGATTACATTGCCCTTCTCAAAGAAAAGAAGGAGGTTTTTGCATGGTCGTACAAAGATATGCCAGGACTAGACCCGCAGCTAGTCATGCACAATTTAACGCTTGATCCAAAAATCAAGCCTGTAAAGAAAAAACTAAGAAAGATGCACCCAACAAGTGGCCTTGATGGTCAAAGACGAATTGCAAAAGCCGTTGGATGCACAATTTGTCATCTCGCATGGATTATCCGCCATGGTTGTCCAACATGGTTCCCGTCAAGAAGCCCGACGGGAGGATTCGCATATGCACCGACTTTCGAGACCTAAACAAAGCGAGTCCTAAGGATGATTTCCCCTTGCCAAGCATCGACGCATTGGTAGACGCTACAAGCAGGTCACGAAATGCTCTCCCTAATGGACGGTTTCTCAGATACAATCAAATTCGTATCAATCCTGAAGACCAACTCAAAACGGCATTCACAACGCCTTGGGGGACATTTTGCTATAAGGTCATGCCTTTTGGCCTTAAAAATGCTGGCGCTACATACCAACGTGCTATGACGTATATCTTCCATGATTACATGCACAAAACTTTGGAAGATTACATGGATGATTTGTTAGCCAAGTCTCTCTTGCGCTCAGATCATCTCGGTGACTTAAGCAAGATTCTCGATCGCCTCATAGAGCATAAGGTCGATTGAATCCCAAGAAGTGCGTGTTCGACGTCACATCTGGAAAACTCTTGGGTTTTATAGTCTCAAAGAGAGGCATCGAAGTGGACCCAAACAAAGTCAAGGCAATCCTTGAAATGGCTCCCCCAACCACTATCAAGCAGCTTAGAAGTCTGCAAGGAAAGGTCGCGTCGATTAAACGCTTCATAGCGCAATTATCTGACAAATGCCGACCAATGAACAAATTATTGCACAAGGGGGTCACATTTCATTGGGATGACGAGTGCCAGTCAGCCTTTGACGAAATCAAACAATACTTGGCTTCACCGCCAGTATTGGCACCACCTAGACCAGGTGTGCCGTTCTACTTATACATCTCAGCTACTGAGGTGGCACTGGGCGCAATGCTAGCCTAGAAGAATGAACTTCACAAAGAACAGGCTACTTACTATCTTAGCTGCACCCTGGTCGGGCTACGAACTTAACTATGCATACGTTGAAAAACTCGCTTGGCAAGTGGTGTTTGCTACCAAGAGGCTACGC
The DNA here is from genome assembly GCA_028583015.1 of Wollemia nobilis. NCBI lineage: Eukaryota > Viridiplantae > Streptophyta > Pinopsida > Araucariales > Araucariaceae > Wollemia > Wollemia nobilis. The sequence goes on from JAQPPZ010007887.1 coordinate 67,444, forward strand.
CACTACATGCCGAGCAACACTACGTATGTTGTGTCTAAGGAGAATCCATTGCGATACATGATGAGTCGTACTTATCATAGTAGTCGCACGGCGAAATGGATCATGTTGTTGACGGAATTTGACATTGAGTTTATTGGGCAAAAATCTATAAAAGGACAAGTCATAGCCGATCAACTAGCAGAGGCTCCTCTTGAAGACGATCAGCCTCTAGTCATAGAACTACCCGATGATGAGGTCTTCCATGTCTCAGAATCGCCAGATTCTGAAGAGCCTGAGTCTCATGCCGACATAACCTTATTTTTTGATGGTTCTAAATGCGAGCAAGGTGGTGGCGCAAGAATTGTATTCTTCACACTGCAGGGCGCTCCAATGCCCCTCGTCATTTAAATTAAACTTCCAAAGGCACCAACAACAATGCAGAATATGAAGCCTTGCTCCTAGGTCTTCAAACAACAATCGCCATGAACATCAAAAGACTGAACATCTTTGGTGATTCGCCATTAATCGTCAATCAAGTCAAAGGGGTATATCAATGCAAATGCCCAGTTCTAAAGGCCTATAAAGCCCTCGTGGATAAATTCCTGGCAAAACTTGAGTGGTATGACATCGAGGCACTCCCTCGATCATCGAATCATTTTGCGGACACAATGGCCTCCTTAGGGTCACTAATCCCGCAAGACCTTTCCGGTGATATAACAACCATTCAGGTCAAAACCTTATCGCAACCCGCGATGGAGCGCGCAAGCTCAGACTTGACGCCAGGAGTCCACATGATCCAGATCGAACCATCTTCGGATAAGTTCTTTCGAATCCGAGACTATTTGAAACATGCCAACTAGGGGTCTTTGTTCTCCCCCACTCCCATTAATAGCAACACAACGCTATTCTTACAAGTTCTATCCCAATCAACATTTGTTAGGGAAGAACTCCAAAAGGGATTGGCTGTTCAAACTGTCGAGGTATCCGATCAACAGGACTGGTATTTACCCATAAGAGACTACCTCAAGTTAGGTAATCTACCCTTTGGATTGACGCACGCCGCAAAACGAACATTCAAACAGAAAGCGGCAAAATATGTCTTGATAGGAGACATTTTGTATCGTCGCAGCCTACGACGGAATTCTTCTTCGTTTCTTGGACCAAGAAGAGTCCACTTGGGCAGTCACCCAAGCGCATGACGGTACATGTGGCGGCCACTTCAGTGGTATGGCCATTGCAAAGCGCATTCTTCGCATGGGCTATTATTGGCCATCTTTAGAGCGAGATTGTTGCGCGTATGTCAAGAGGTGCGTAAAGTGTCAACATCATGCCAATTTAATGCACGCACCTTCCCAGGCCCTACAGACATCCAGTCTTCTTGGCCATTTTCGTAGTGGGGCCTCGATCTAATCGGAAAGATCTCCCTCGCATCGTCAGGCCGTCACACGTTTATCATAACGGCCACAGAATATTTTACCAAATGGGTGGAAGCAATTCCGTTAACCTCTACGACAGGACCCCGCATTGCGGAGTTCATTTTGCATTACATCATATGTCATTTTGGTATTCCATCCAAAATAATCTCGGATAATGGGCCATCATTCAAGAACAAAGACGTGCGTGCTTTAACCACAAAGTACAAAATTCAGCACAGCTTTTCAACACCCTATTATCCGCAAGCAAATGGGCAAGCAGAGGCGTCAAACAAAATGCTAGTCGCCATCCTTAAAAAGACCGTCGCATACAGTCATAAGGATTGGCACATACAAATCCCACTTGCCCTTTGGGCTTATCGCACTAGTATTCGGACACCCACCGGGGCAACTCCGTTTTCACTAGTGTATGGCTCGGAGGCGTAATGCCTCTCGAGTTGGAAATTCCTTCCCTGCGCATATCAATGCAAGAATTCATCGATGATGACACTGCACGGCAGGCCCGGTTAGACCAACTTACGTTGCTTGACGAAAGACGCGTTAATGCTCTCGAGCACTTACGTATCTATCAAGAGCGGCTTAAGAGAGCTTACAACATGAAAGTTCACCTAAGAGACTTTCGGGTTGGTGATTTGGTTCTGAAGGAAAACCAACAAAACTCTAATTTGCCGTCCCATATGAGAGACAAATTCACGGCAAATTGGTTAGGTCCTTATGTCATTGATAGCAAAATAGGACCAGAACGTACAGGCTAGCTTCTCTTGATGGTATCAAGGAAACAGAACCCTTGAATATCAGTCATTTGCGACCATTTCATATCTAAGAAAGCCATATACCAAAAAAAAAAAAAAAAAAAAAGCTCCAAGGATTATCGCAATCTCTTGGTCAACCCAAAAAGCTCCAAGGATTATCGCAATCTCTTGGTCAATCCAAAAAGCTCCAAGGATTATCGCAATCTCTTGGTCAACCCAAAAGCTCCAAGGATTATCGCAATCTCTTGGTCAACCAAAAAGCTCCAAGGATTATCGCAATCTCTTGGTCAATACAAAAAGCTCCAAGGATTATCGCAATCTCTTGGTCAAAAAAAATCAAGAAATTCAAAAAAAAAAAACAACAAAAATCATCAAAAACAACAAAGATTTGCATCTCAATTCTAGGCATACTCGAATTCATCAAAAACAACAAAAACACCAAGCATAACTTTTACCACACTACAGTCAGTGGTCTGGGAATGTACCAAGAGTTTCAGTGATTCAGTCATCATTTTCCTCTTTAGCCATGTAGTGTACCAAGTCGAACAGATTTTACGAAGGTAGAGTCATACTTGAAATACACCTTGTTACGTAACATCCCAACACAAATCAAAACACTAAAATTCCCAAATTGTGTGAACGAAAGACGAAACCTGCAAAATAATCTAGGTCACCACAAGCGAAACGGTTATCTTGCTCATCCCCCCGTGCGAATGACCCCTAGAATGCTGAGAGTTGGCAAAAGGACAAGCATCCTCCCTACCCAATTCCCTAAGAATCCCTAAAGTTCTCAACAGTTGCAAAACACAAAAATTTGCAAAATGTCAAAACTCCAAATTTGACAAACTATAGTGCACACATCAAAAGGCACAAACAACAAGTGATTTTCGTCACTCCATATCCCCAATCCCTTGCTCGAAAAAAAAACAAATCAAAATAAACAAGTGATCTCATCACTACAATGAGCAAGTATCCCAATACAATTAAAGAAAAGAAGGGAGTTGACCTTGAATCCCTAGAACTCTCAAGATTCTATAGGTCATAAGGCAAGCTTCAGTACCAATTTGGTTGATAGCCTATCGGTAATGTAAGTAAACCTCCCGCATGACGATATATCTGTCACATTAACTTGCGTGCAGATCAATGTTTGCATGTGGATGAGCTAGCTTATGGCATCCTGGATTACACCGCAGATTAATCTTAGTACATACAACAAAGGAATTCGTGGAGCTAATTAGGTGATCCTCAAGCACAGTTCGGTTGAAAGCCCATCCGGCACTCGGCGGTATCCTAACAAATACCACTAAATGAACTCAATTGCACACACAGGGATGTTAAATAACTCTGGTCAAAAATAAGTCCGATTCATACCTTGTTCAAAAAGTCTTGTAAGATAAAGTACAGCCATGGATAGTGAGTTAAAACCGATCGAATCTCGTAAAATCTTACATTCATCCCAAAACCATCTCGCGCTACTTATCATCTTTATGATACCATCATAAAATACAAAAAAGAAAAACCATGTAAATAAAGAGCTTCTTAAACAATAATAGTGCAATCATCACAAATGTCATTCATCCATTTCACCTCGCATATCACATAGACATCAAAAACATATACATTTATCATAACATCTGCATTCATCAAAATAAATAAACATGCATAACAAAAAAAATCACATCATCACATGTACAAAACCAAAAATAAAACCGGTATATATATATATCGTCAAAAAGATGCCCGCAGGCTACAAAACCGGTCCTCAGACCCCGCAATCATATCCAAAAACCCAACCTAAGGCGTCGACCACCATGATCACGCAGGATCGGTGCGACGGGAACTACCCCCCGTGGTGTGGGTCCTACGGGACCCCGCAGGGCGGCTACTGCTAGCCCCCGCATCATGCCTCGCTACCACCCCCTCATCTAACCGCCTCGCGACGAGATGATGCCGATCGCTCACTCAAACTATCCCTCGTCCGTCGAGAAGATCTACCGATCGAAGGCTCGGGAGCCGCCCGCCAAGGCGGATGACCTCCCTCTCCAAGTCTATCCGGTACAGACACCACTCTGCCTCTCGTCGATGATAGATAGACAATGCATCATCGCGCTGCGCCAAAACTCTATCCCGCTCTACCAACTGAGCCCGTAGAAGATCCCTCTCCAGATCCCGCATCCGCAGCAGCTCTGTAAGTCGCGCAACCTCAACGCCTACATCCGACCCCACCTCCTCTGTATCTGCCGGACGCATAGGACTCACGGGGACATAGAGCCCGCTCAGTGCTCCAACCGCGCCTCCACATCCCGCATGTCCGGCCGCTCCGGAACACCCAAGTGCCCACATCCTCATCTCCCACATCCACCATGTCCGCATCATCCAACGGCCCCCCCAATCACCCCCTGCTACCTCAGCATCCTCCACTGCCGCCTCCGTGCCTCCAAGTGGCCCCTCTCCTCTCCAACGTCGCAATACCCACCACGAGTCATACTCGATGGTAGTACCGACGTCATCCACATCCGGGACCTCAATCACCGCATCCGACTCCTCGCCCAATGGCACGGTGACCGGTGGCTCCAGATCCCTCTCATCTCCCCGACGCCGATAGCCTACGGGCTCACCAGGAAACCCCTGGCGCACCCCAAACTGTCGTGTAACCCGGCGGTACGGAAAGAACTCATGCTCCGTCCCGTGCCGCCCAGTCAACCATCGCTCCCTCCGTACCCGTCGGAGCCACTCTCCAGCCTCAGGCCAGCCGGATAGTCCCGATAGGGATGCCAAAACACCTCCCCCGGAGTGAGCCGAGAAAAGGCATCAATGTAGTGCTCAACGGCACCGCCCATCGCCGACTTCCGCCTTGCTCCGCAGACCGTCGCCACAAAGTTGCATAACCAATCTCCTCATCCTCCATCACCGCCCGAGTCGTCCACGGTAACCCGATAGGCCTCTCAACAGCTATGTGCTGCCAACCCCAGCACTGCAACAAAAACTGTAACTGACACCCTTTCACCGTCGACAGCGGACCCCGTACAGCCTCCCCGTAAAGCTACGCCAACAAAGTCTCGTCCCCATCTCGTAATCAACGGTGCCTCTATCGGGCACTCGCCAACCGCCACACCAAATCCAAGCAGGTTCCACGGGAACCTCGCGCTCGACGAATCGGGGAGAAGAATGTTAGAAATGAGGCCCATCAAGAATGCGTGCCTCACTCCTAACACCCCCTCTCCTTCCACCGCCTAACCAAAATCCCGCCAGCTCGGCAATCCACCTCGGTCGTCTCCACCGGGTCCGCTACACCCAGCTCCCCCCATGCCCAAAACATCTCGTAAGTATAGCAATCCACCGATCAAACGGAGATGTCCTAATAGGCAGCACCATCTATCGGAATCCGAAGCAACCGATAGACGTCCTCAAGCGTCACAGCTCATCTCCCCTGTCGGGAGATGGAAAGTATTGGTCCACGGATCCCAAAGCTTGATCGGGGCCGTCGATAGGCCTCGATCCGAAACCACAGGCTCCAGCCGAGCCACCCGCTTGAGCCCAAGGGCATCAAGCCATTCCCAGTCATCATCGGTCAATGCCAACCGCGCCTCAGTAAATGCAGCGGGTACACGGTACCGGCTCCTAACAACCTGCAAAAAAAAAAAAAAAAAATATTATATATATAACAGATCAAATTTTCAGTTCTAGGGTTTCTAACCTTAAATGTTAAACAAAAACATCACAAAAAAATCTTAAAGTTTTGAAAAGCGTCAACACAAAAACAATGCATTAAATTAAAGCAAAATAAACCCTAGGGTCACTTACAGGTCTCGCCTCGGCTCCGCCGCTCGAACCCGCTTTGTGCACTCATGATGGCAGAGAGAATTCCAAGCAGCGCTTCGCTTCGCGAACTACCTCCTCCTCCCGCAGCTCCAAAATCGCAAGAAAAAAATGACACAAATGAGCCCAAAATCAAGTTTTGGCCATTAAATAGGCCTTTTGCACTCGGAATTCATCCTTGACTGGGACGAGCGCTCCGATCAGCGCTCGTCCCACCCAGGGACGAATTCTTCAGCTGGAATTCGTCCCACCCAGGGACGAATTCAGGCCAGCACAAAAAAAATCAAGAAAAATGACTAAAAATGCACTAAAAACAGACAATAAAATTGCCCGACAAGATTGCTACTGCACCTGACAACAAGGGCATACAAAATCGACATTGGAGTCACAAATTGTCACTATCATACTCCCTAAGAAGGCTACCATAGCCGGACCGCTCCACGGGAAGACGGATTTTAGACAATTTCATCCCCAAACGACATCACCAAAAGGGTCAAAGCCCACTCAAAAACAATTACAAAATTCAACAAAAACACAAGAAAAACATTGCCGGACATAAGTGCTCTTGCACTTAACCTCTAGGCAAAGAAAATCGATGTCGAGGTCCAAATTATCGCTCTCCTACTTCCCCAAGAAGGCTACAATAGCCGGACCGCTCCACGGGAAGTTAGATTTTCGATGATTTCACCTCATTACGGCATCACCAAAAGGGTTAACACCCACCAAAAATAGGTCCAAATGTTGGAAAAATTGCACACGCTTAACGGTAAACCCTTTAAGGCACACCTGCACAAGTCATCTTGGGTCAAGCGACTCGTCGCTTCTCTCACGAAGGTCATTCCCTCATCGATTCGTCGCTTGAGGGGGTAGTCACACTTAGTCACCAACCAACAATCACACACCCAATTAAGGAAAATGACATGCATTCAAAGAATCATTGACAAAGACAATCACGCTCCCCGCTTGGGGCAAAAACAAGCAACAATCAAATCAATCAAACACTTGGCATTTCGTGAATCATGAACACAAGGTTCCCCCCGAGGATAAAAACGCCCTTTGCACTTGTTCATGACTCGATCAATGTCTAAGTTCAAGTCACACCTCAACAAAACAGGTTAATACTTGAAATCAAATTCCTTAGCTCGTCGAAGCAAGGATTCAAGAATGCATGCCCTTTCCATACTTGGGGCATCAAAAGTTGGTTAGGTTACCAAGAAACCCTAATCATTAGTGCTTTGGTTATCTATTTTTGCTCAAGACCGCGTCACCCGCAGCGCTTCCCAAAAAGGGGCATCTCGTAGACACCAAAACAAGCACCAATCCGATTATGTGACCGCAAACACCGATCGCTTTGACAAACACAGCCCCCAGTGGCAGCCCTCGTAGGTTAAACAATGGTCTTAACCACTTTCATAGCAATTTTGTAAGGTCAAGAAACAATTTGGCACACTTGGACACTTTGCCCAAGTATTCGTCTCACCCAGGGACGAATTCAAAATAGAATCCGTCCCACCCCAGGACGAATTTCGAATCCGTCCCTGGGTGGGACGAATTCTAAGCTTAACGGGCAAAAAGACAAATGGTGCCAAGTGGCAGCCCGCAACAGCCGGCTAATGACTCCCGCCTTGCACGCGTGTGTAGGTGGACAGAGGGGCCGTTAGAAGACCGTCACAAAAGGCATTTATCAAAGCTCAAGTCAATGGAGGACTCCCCTCCCTCATGGGAAGACAAGACTGCCACATGGCGCCTATGGCCAACACATGGCATTTGTGCTTCCCTCCCAAAAGAGACCCCATGGGTCTATAAAAGGTGGGACTTTTTTCACCCAAAATAGACAAGGTTGAAGGAGTTTTCAAAGCAATGAAGTGCTTCCGAGTTGAAGACCCACTTGCATCCCTTTTGGTTCACCTTCCCACATCCACCAATCTCTTTTGCAAGGGAGGTTGTTGGGTGGCCTTTGGAAGCTCGAACCCGACCCAAATCCAACACATGGACACCCGAACCAACCAATTCGCCGACCCCCCAATCCTAAGAGGTTTTGGGCCCATCCCTGGTGGATTGGCTCCAAAATCAAGTGCCAACGGTGGGAGGCCCACTTGGGCACCCCCGCACCTCCCAAGTCCTATTTTAAGTTTTAGAGCATTTTAGATTACTTTTCAGATTGCATTTTGTGTTATTAGGTTTGATTAACCCATAGCTGCAATTTTGTAACTTTTGGTCGATTCTAGTATGTTTTGTGTTGCTTTGTTGTTTCGCCGACTTGCAAGTGTCGAGGTCAAATTCCCGAGGGTGGAGGCCAAATTGGGAGAATCCGACCATCTGGGTCGTCCCAAAATGGCCCCAATTACATAACCCCCTGTTTGCAGGCATTTTGCAGGTCTCGGGATCCGACATTGGAGCAACAGCAGGTCGGTTTCCTCAACACAGAAGAATTCGTCCCACCCAGGGACGAATTGCAGTCAGAATTCGTCCTGCCTAGGGACGAATTCCAGTTGAAGGTAGATTGGCCAGCTGTCTCGATGGCAGTGGCCTTCTCGGTAACTTTTCTTATCTTCTTTCAAGTTTTGAAGCCATTTGGACTCACTGTAATTACTGTTTCATGCAAATGTTTACATGCATATTTCGTTAGTTTTAGAGAACAAACACTTTTCATTTGCGGTAGATGCTACCAACATCTTGGTTGTTTCTTTGTTCGCAGGAGAAGCAACGTGAGGTTAAGAACTCATCGACATCAGCGACGGCATCATCTTGGCCCGCCCATTGCAATCGTGGGCACGCGGAAGGAGGAAGACTAAGTCACACATTGTAACAAAGACAAATTTAACGCTCCTAGCCCCTAAAAAGGGAGGAGACGTCTATGTAACCGAGGATAAGATATTTGAATAAAGAGGGCTGTGATTTCTTTACATCTTTTCTCTCCTTTCCAAATTGTCTCTTTCCTTTGTTTTGGTGCATAAGGTTAAAGCGTTACATTTCGTCTTACATTGCATAATTAGTGTTTCCTTTGCCCGAAATCTCGTGCTTTCACAAAGTACCTACATAGATGGACTTATGTAATGTATATTAGACAGTGTGCTTCTTTCGATAGAATGAAAGAAGGAAAATCTAGCTCATTGGGGGTTAATGAGAAAGATAAATTGTTTACTAAAATTCTTTACCTAGTACACTTACATAGTTGGATATATGTAAAACGTAAGGATGGGTGAACCTCTAAGAAGGTTCAAAGTGGAAATCAATGTAGAATGAACTTATAACAGAGATAGGAGGTCCTAAAGTACATTATTAAAACTGATAATTACTCCTTGAACAAAGTCTAAGTTCCTTTTGTTTCACTTATTAAAGAGGAAAAGATTACCTCTAGCCATTCTCATCAACACCAAAAACACTAATAATTTTATTGATCCCAAGGTGGCTAAAAAGTAGACTGCTACATGTATCCATGTGATGGCTTTGAATTCATAGTATTCAATAGATACGATTTCCTTTGAAAATATAAATATCATAATGTTAATATTATCATGGTAACCTATAACTTAAAATTAGATATGTTTGTGCTTCCATTAGAATGATGTCACATAATTTTAGGAGATAGGTAGTTGTATAAATTAGGTGTTATCTTATGGGATATTTTAAATATATGGATGCAACACATAGTAGATGATTGACAATATACCCTTAATGGGTTAACAACTAGTCCAATAAGGGTAGTCAGTTCTTATCACAAGGAGAAATTACTTTAAAGAGGGTCTCATGGAGTCATGGCTCAAATTTTTATAGTGCAGTCCATAGAAGTTATCTCTAGAATAACAAGTTACTTATTAAGTATTATTAGGGGTTTGAGAAACCTTGTGGACTTTCCCATAGTGTGCACAGGACCATACCATACCATTATTTTTGAGAAATTTATCAACCAACATATGCGCTTATAGATATCCCTATGTGCAAAAGTTAGTACAAGAACTATTGAAGGCAAGGGTAGTTCAACAAAGCAGTACTCCTTATCCATGACCAATTTTTTCATTTGAAAAAATATCATGAATATTATATATCAATTTTTGGGTATTGAAAAATATCATTATTAAGGATAAATTTTCAATTTTATTTATAAATGAGATGCTAGACCGACTACAAGGTATTGGTTTTCTCCAAGCTGGATTTTATGTTAGGACACCACTAAATTTGTATCCATTGATGTATTTTTAGCCATATTAAATCATAGGTATTGATATCCAAGATCTAATATTAATCACAATATTGAATCTTATTAATATGTGATCAATATAAATCAAATTATAGTCATGAAATAATAACAATATTTTAGAATAATACTCACAATACTATTGATTAAATATACAATATTTGTATTCATTATTCATTACAATACATAGATCTTTGTCTCCGTAATATAACATTAGATGTGACGTTTCAATACTTTGATTATTGCTTTCCTCACATGTCCAAGAGATGAATCCTTTCCTATTCCTCACATATGATAAACCTTTCATATCTCTTGATTTTACATCTTGTCATATACATGTGATTCTCCACTTGCATACTTGATACATACACACATGACACATTGCACACACCTACACATTAGATACTTACTCATGTTACTACATGATACTTTGCACACTCTTACACTCTACACACTTGCACACTTTACTACATGACACTTGGACTCATCGTACACATTGGCACATACTTTAGGAGAAATATAAATCATAAACCTAATCTAATAATTCACACCCTTATATAATATATATAATTGTACCATGGAGGTACTTTACCATTTACCAAATAATGTAATATTCTCCAACATCCATGACATGGATTTTTCTAAGAGAACATTCAAGACACATGATGAGCACTATGAATTTTTATTCATGCCTTTTGGATTAACAAATACACCATAAAAATTTCAAAGTCTGATGAATCAATATTTTGGACTTTCCTTCAAGAACTTATTTTTAGTGTTCTTTAATGATATTCTCATTTATAGCAATACTTGGGAGGAGTATTTTTCCCACAATCAAATCTTGTAATTACTTTTGGAAAAATAAGTTAAATGTACAATGTTCCAAGTATTTTTTAATTAAAGGGAGATTGAGTATTTGGGACATCATATTAAATAAAGGAATTATGGTAGACCCTAAAATGATTGAGGATATGAAAAACTTACCTTAACCCAAGACCCTTTAAATCCTATGAGGATTTTTGGGTCTCATTATCTACTATCATAAGTTTTTTAAATATTATGACAATATTGCAATTTTGTTGATAACCATGTTAAAAAAGATTCATTTAGGTGAACTAAAAAAAGTAAAAAGTGATTTTAAAATTCTCAAGTTGTATATATATGCACTATTCTTGTATTTTTTATGTCATACTTATCTCAAATCATTTACAATTGAAAGTGATACATCAAGGAATAAAAATTAGGCAGGGAGGCCATTAGATTTCAATAGTAAATCCATCATAGGCAAACATTTGAAATATTCAACACATAAGAAATAGATGATCACAATCCTTCATGTGATGGTACATCAACCACCATATATTATGGTCCAATATTTTTACATCAACACTAACCATCATAGACTCAAAACATACATGGTCAGATTAAACATGAGCTATTTATTATTATTTTTTAAATATGATTATTTATTATTTTTTTAAGTAATATTTTTTATACAATATGCATAACCTAGGTGGCATCCATAAACTTGTTAAATATTTGGCCACAGCAGAAATATTTATTTTTCTCTCATCTTACAATACTTTAAATTTCTATAATAGAAACTTAAACTAGAAAATGAATTCTTTATTTGGTCTGGGGTTCCGGATTGTGAAGAGGATGAGGTGTAAATAAATTGAGTGCAGTCATCTCATCAGCAGGTGAGCGCATGATCTTCTCCATGTTACTACATGATACTTTACACACTCTTACACTCTACACACTTGCACACTTTACTATATGACACTTGGACTCATCGTTCTTCTTCTTTTATAGAACCCTCGGGTAGGTTTCTAAATGGAAGCGAAGTGGGCTTAGACTTTGACGTTCTTCTTCTTTTATAGGTGACTTGCTTAGGCATGTTTGGATTGTTAGTCGTAACAGAGATAACAACTGATATTATACCGAGACGCTTCAGGTTTCCAAATGGAAAAGATGTGCCCCGCAAGAACCCTCGGGTAGGTTTCTAAATGGAAGCGATTTCAGATTTCAGTGCAGCTAAATAAATAGACCATTCAAATTTTGAATAGAATCAATTTATTTGGACTCGTGATAACTGCATGTACACTGTGCATGTACACTGTACATTGTGCATGTACACTCTGCAATTAGATTATCTTTCCGTTGTTATTTTTATTTATTTATAATAAGACCCGTTGCTATTTTTATTATTCTCTGTTTACAAGTAAAATAATAATATATTAAACCTTTAATTTAATTTTTTATAATTTTAAATAATTATTATATGATTTCTTATTCTCCACTACTATCTCCTACCATTCTTGGACTGCCAATATATTATATTTTAATATTTGTACTGCTAATATATTATATTTTAAAATTTGGATATGTATATATTTGCACTACTAATATATTATTTTTTAAAGATTGGATATATTTATTTTATATGTATATAATTTTTATTTGGATATTATTTTAATAACTTTCAGTTATAATTAATATAGATTTATAATATTAAATTAATTTTTATTTTTATAATTTATTTAAATAAATTTTAATATATACAATATGTTTTAATATTTTATATATATTATTTTTTAAATATTGCATACATTTTTTTATATGAATATGATTTTTATTTTTATAATTTACTTAAATAAATTTTAATATATAAAATATGTTTTAATATTATATATATATATATATATATATATATATATATATATATATATATATATATATATATATATATAAATATAATCTAATAAATCCATATATATATATCTATGGAGTGCTAATATATTATTTTTTAAATTTTGGATAAATAAATATTAATGTGAAACTAAAGTCCATGGAATATGTCACTAGATGTGCATCATCCCATTAACCGGTTAGAAAGTAAGAGGGCCAGCCCCCACACACACATACCCAAACACAATGTTAATAGGGTGAAGAATCTTACAAAGTGGGACCAAGGATTTCCACCTTTAAGCCTCCTACCCCATTAGCAAAGAGTATGGCAAGTGTTGGGGTTTATAAACCACTCAAGTCCCACAACAAAATTATAATTATTTGAATATTATTTTATTAACTTTCTATTATAATTAATATAGATTTATAACATTGAATTAATTTTTATTTTTATAATTTATTTAAATAAAGTTTAATATATAAAATATGTTTTATACTGAGATAATTTTGTTGAATGTATTTATTTTCAGTGATTCAAATTAAATATGTAAAATCCATAACTATAACTATAAGATATCAATTTAATATTAATATACTAGTTATTAATTTTTATAAATCATTTTTATTATTTAAATTTGTTTCTTAAATATATGCTTCACTAAATTTTAAATGCAATAAATATTTTTATGAGGTATAAAAATGGTATATATTAAAGAGATCGTCACATTTTAATTCTTATAAAAATATATATCATAATGGGACTAATGATAATGAAGAAGCACAACCCAACCTCAAATCCCTTTAATAGTATAGATATTCCAAAAATAGGATTGTTAATGATAAAATAGTATATTTTTTATTAGATATAGAGGAGGTTTTGAAAGGTTCCCCCAAACTTTTACAATAGGAGAAGACCTACAAAACTTGGTCTAAGACGAGCAATATTGGGACAATAATAACTACAAATTACTACACCTGGTCGCCCATCATCAAATGAACCAATTACAACTCGGTATAAAAAAATAAAATTAGAATAGTGCTGGTGAGCCCCCTAGCCAACCAACACCCCCACCTGGCTATGCACAAAACCTTTATTCATAAACAATAAAAGCTTGCAGAGCAACAAGAAGCATGCATCACTAAATCCAATTGAAGAAGACCTTCATGAAAATTGTCTCTCCAAATGGACAGACCATTGATACTTTTTTTTTATACCCTTTTTTTAAATAAAGGGGTAAAAATTTATTGATAAAAAGTTTGGATTACAAAGTACAACTGAGCCCCCACCCATGACTCAAATAAGCAACAAGACAGGCTAAATCACCAGACAAGGTCAACTCCCAAAAAAAAAAAAAAACCACATTAAGTCTGAACATCCTTATGGATCAACTCCCATAGGTGTTGAGAATCCCTAGACGGGAGACTATCCTAGTTATCAATACTCTGAGTATCCAGTAGCTCAGAAGCCCTTTTGGCCAGGTAATCAGCAACCCCATTCCATTCCCTTGGAATGTGCACAAAGGATATAAATTCGAACTCTTCACTCATTCTGAGAATCTGAATGGTCACAGAGGCCAACTGCCAATTAACATCCTCCACTCTTCTACTATTTAAAAGATTAACCAAAATTTGAGAGTCAAACTCACAAAGAATCCTGTGCCAGCCAAGAGAAAACCCCCTTTGCAAGGCCTCAAGTATCGCCAAAGCTTCCATAAGATTGTTGGAGTGAACACATTTATAAATGGAAAATAAAAAACTGACCACGCCAACAGAATCTCTCCCAACACCACCAATTCCAGCATGTCAAGGATTGCCCCTGGACGACCCATCAGTATTAATATTTAAAACTCCTTTAGGGGGCAGTCTCCATCTACCCTCTCTCCTAACCTTCTTGCTAAGCTGAGGAATCCTACTAGGGCTAGAAGAATTCACACCAACCCCAAACAAACCAAGGGCCTGTCGTACCTTCTCCTCCCTAGAGTCCAAATGAGGGTCCACATCACATTTACTATGGATAGTTTCTTGAACCATACACAGGATCCTTTGCCATATCTATTGAACAACCAAATGAATTCCCTCAAAAATATGTTGGTTTCGTTCGAGCCAAATCTGCCAGATGATGCAAGAAGGGCCCAAATTCCAAGCCACTTGGAGGAAGGGGGCCTTGGCTAGAGGTCTGCCCAGACTACTCCAAAACTCCACTAGGGAGAGCACATGAAAACAAGGATGGTTCTAGGCACTCCACCAACAGTGCCAAATGTCTCTGGAAAGGGAGCATTGGAAAAATAAATGAGAAGAGTCATCCTCATTCTTACCACAAAGGACACATAAAGAGGGACCCTGGAATCCCCTCTTCCTCAAGTTATCCCAAGTGAGGCATTTATTACGAGCTACCAGCCAGAGAAAAAAGTTACATTTCGGCCAAGCAAATCTATTCCACACCTTTTTCCACCATGTGACAGGGAGACTCCAAAACTTTTGCTTATCAAGATTTTGATAACCATAGGCTACAGAGTAGGTTCCCTTGGGATTAGGGTTCCAAGCCAGAATGTCTTTATCCCTCAATGAAGAACAATACATCCCTGCAAGAATAAGAGCAAGCACCTCTCTATCCTCGGCCAATCCCCCTTGGGGCCATTCCTGCGGATCTTTCCATTTGTACATCTCCATATTTCCAAAATACTAGATTTTTTTAAAGTCCTCCACATGAGACCAACATGCTTCCAAGAAACAAATGCTTAGGAAATGTAACCTGGGATATTGAGTCAATATAGGAGGGTGGCCATCCCAGGAATCCTCCCAAAAAAGAACATCTGATCCCTGATTGCAAATCCAAAACAAACCCTGCTTAATTAAATTAGCTCCTCTTTTTAGAGTGTCCCAGATAACAGAACCTTTCCCAAAAAAACTAGCTCTAGGGATATCTGCCTCAAAAATACCTCTCAAGTATTTATAAGATAATATTTTAGCCCAAATCTGATCTTGAGAGGTACACCATCTCCAATAAAGTTTTGCAGCCAAAGCCTGCCTAGAAAGAGTTTCCTGTCGCAACCCAAGGCCTCCCTCTTGAACTGGCCTACAAATGGAATCCCATCTAACCAAACTCCATTTAGATTGATCAAGTTTGCCAGACCACAAAAACTGTCTTGATAGAGCATCCATGTCCTTGATGAAATGAGAAGGAGCTATTTGCACAAAACATCTGTAAATGGGTAAAGCTTGAATAATAGATTTTAAAAGCAATACTCTACCTGCAGAGGATAGCCATATGACAGTCCAGTGATTTACCTTCCTTCTAAACTTATCAAGTATAGACTACCAAGAAGATCTAGGCAGAGGATGAGATGAAATCGGGATCCCAAGATAAATGAAGGGGGGAGTCCCGACCTGGAATCTTAGAATGCGAGCAATCCCGGCTTGAATAAGAGGGGGGGTATTGAAGAAGAAAATAAAGGACTTGTCCTCATTAATCACCTGTCCGAAAGCACCAAGATATATGTCAAGAGATTGTCTAATGTTTCCAGCTTCCTTGATAGTGGCAACTCCCAACAAAGCAGTATCATCAACAAATTGAAGGTGGGAAAGAGGTGGCAAACTGTTATCCCACTTCCACCCCTAAATGAGACCATGCCTGACCTGAGACTTGAGTAATATGCCCAACCCTTCTGCCATAATGATAAACAAATAAGGAGATAGAGGATCTCCTTGCCTCAATCCCCTTGAGGCCTCAAATAGCTCCGTTGTCTCGTTATTAACAAGAACAGATAATGAGGAAGAAGAAATACAGCTCATCACCCATCTAATCCATTCCTCCTCAAAGCCAAAAGTAGAAAGAACTTTTTGAAGAAAGGACCATCTAACTCTGTCATAGGCTTTTGCCATGTCCAACTTAATGAACATAGTTTTCTCCTTAGAAGTTTCCATTGAGTGAATAACTTCTGTAGCAATAACAACCCCATCCATGATTTGTCGGCCAACAACAAACCCACCTTGCTCCTCAGAGATGATTTTGCTCAACCATATCTTCAGCCTCTCAATAATAATTTTTGTGATGATCTTATTTACAACATTACAGAGAGCAATAGGCCTGAACATATCTAAGGAATTCGCTCCCTCTTTCTTTGGAATAAGCACCACAAAGGTATAATTTAGGGCCCTTAGCATCTGTTTGTTCTTTTGGGACTCATGGACCACTTCCAAAAGGTCAAATTTGATTAACTCCCAAAACTCTTGATAAAACTCAATCGGGAATCCATCCGGACCCGGGGCTTTCCCCTTTTTCATCTTGAATACAACACTTTTCAGCTCCTCAAGGGAAATTGGATCCATCAAGTGCTCATTCATATCTCTAGAAAAAATCGAGGGAATACAGTTTATAATAAGTTTTTCTTCCTCATCATCTGAGAGGCCATCCTCGTTGAAGAGAGAGGAAAAATACCTCTTAGTCTCTTCTAAAATATCTCTGAAAGAAAAAAGTAGGGCACCCTGAGAATTAACAAGAGAGGTAATCGGGTTACCATTACGACGAGCCTTAACAAAGTTATAAAAGAATGTTGTGTTCCTATCCCTTTCCTGAAGCCAATCTACTCGAGCTTTTTGTTTCCAAAAAATTTCTTCCCTCAGTTCCCATTCAACAAGGTCTTTTACAACCTCAAATTCCTCAACATGAAGCTCCTTTGTGAGTCCCTGATCTCTAATCTTCCTTGAGGCTTCTTCCACCCTCCTAAGAGCTGTCAGCTTAGCCAAGGAAAGGTTCCCAAAATTTAGTCTATTCCATCTCTTCAATTTATGCTTATAAACCACCATGCACAATCATTTATTTTAAACCTTTTATGTGATTGAAATTATAAAAAAAAGACAAACCAATTTATATTTATAAAGTTAAAATATTAAATAAAACATAAATTCTTATAGTATAACTCATTAATATATAATGTCCTCTACTACACCTTAATAGCAACTATAAATATTTTAGTATGTAATAATTTAGTGAACAAATATATAATTATTTTATCCATGTCTTGTGGTGTACGGGTAAGGATACCACTTGTATTAAATATGTAATAAATTAATATAATTTTATAATTTATTGTAATTAAAATTTTATATAATTCTTTAAACAAATTCACCACAAAATAAAACAAATTACTTTTATGTGAGGAATGAAACCACCCGAAACTAAATTTATTAAATTCAAGGCTTCAATTGCTCATTTATTCAAAGAAATTTGTAAAACATACAAGGCTACATTAAACCCGGGGCTATTTATTATATTTTAAAATATATGATTACTTATTATTATTTTTAGTAATTTTTTTTATACAATATCCACAACCTAGGTGGCGTCCATAAACTTCTTAAATATTTCACCCTAGCTGACCAATACCTCCACCTGGCTATGCACAAAACCTTTCTTCATAAACAATAAAATCTTATAGTGCAACAAGAAGCATGCATCACTAAATCATTATTATATGATTTCTCAGTTTAGAAGTAAAATAATAATTATATATTAAACCTTTAATTTATTATTACGTAAAGTAAGATTTGGAAATAGATATTTAAAATGGAACTTCTAGCTCATCGTGGAGATGAGAAGGATAGTCAATTCTTATACGCTCAAAGTACCTACATAGATGGACTTATGTAATGTATATTAGACAGTGTGCTTCTTTCGATAGAATGAAAGAAGGAAAATCTAGCTCATTGGGGGTTGATGAGAAAGATAAATTGTTTACTAAAATTCTTTACCTAGTACACTTACATAGTTGGATATATGTAAAACGTAAGGATGGGTGAACATCTAAGAAGGTTCAAAGTGGGAATCAATTTAGAATGAACTTATAACAGAGATAGGAGGTCCTAAAGTACGTTATTAAAACTGATAATTACTCATTGAACAAAGTCTAAGTTCTTTTTGTTTCACTTATTAAAGAGGAAAAGGTTACCTCTAACCATTCTCATCAACACCAAAAACACTAATAATTTTATTGATCCCAAGGTGGCTAAAAAGTAGATTGCTACATGTATCCATGTGATAGCTTTGAACTCATAGTATTCAATAGATACGATTTCCTTTGAAAATATAAATATCATAATGCTAATATTATCATGGTAGCCTATAACTTAAAATTAGACATTTTTGTGCTTTCATTAGAATGATGTCACATAATTTTAGCAAATAGGTAGTTGTATAAATTAGGTGTTATCTTATGGGATATTTTAAATATATGGATGCAACACATAGTATATGATTGACAATACACCCTTAATGGGTTGACAACTAGTCCAATAAGGGTAGTCAGTTCTTATCACAAGGATAAATTACTTTAAAGAGGGTCTCATGGAGTCATGGGTCAAATTTTTATAGTGGAGTCCATAGAAGTTTTCTCTATAATTACAAGTTCCTTATTAAGTATTATTAGGGGTTTGAGAAACCTTGTGGACTTTCCCATAGTGTGCACATGACCATACCATTCCATCACATTATTTTTGAGAAATTTTTCAACCAACATATGCCCTTGTAGATATGCCTATGTGCAAAAGTTAGTACAAGAACTATTGAAGGCAAGGGTAGTTCAACTAAGCAGTACTCCTTATCCATGACCAATTTTTTCATTTGAAAAAATATCATTGATATTATATATCAATTTTTGGGTATTGAAAAATACCATTATTAAGGATAAATTTTCAATTTTATTTATAAATGAGATGCTAGACTGACTACAAGGTGTTGGTTTTTCTCCAAGATGGATTTTATGTTAGGACACCACTAAATTTGTATCCATTGATGTATTTTTAGCCAGATTAAATCATAGGTCTTGATATCCAAGATCTAATATTAATCACAATATTGAATCTTATTAATATGTGATCAATATAAATCAAATTATAGTCATGAAATAATAACAATATTTTAGAATAATACTCACAATATTATTGATCAAATATACAAGATTTGTATTCATTATTCATTACAATACATAGATCTTTGTCTCCGTAATATAACATTAGATGTGACGTTTCAATACTTTGATTATTGCGTTCCTCACATGTCCAAGAGATGAATCCTTTCCTATTCCTCACATAAGATAAACCTTTCATATCTATTGATTTTACATCTTGTCATATACATGTGATTCTCGACTTGCATACTTGATACATACACACATGACACATTGCACACACCTATACATTAGATACTTACTCATGTTACTACATGATACTGTGCACACTCTTACACTCTACACACTTGCACACTTTACTACATGACACTTGGACTCATCGTACACATTGGCACATACTTTAGGAGAAATATAAATCATAAACCTAATCTAATAATTCACACCCTTATATAATATCTATAATTGTACCATGGAGGTACTTTACCATCTACCAAATAATGTAATATTCTCCAACATCCATGACATGGATTTTTCTAAGAGAACATTCAAGACACATGATGAGCACTATGAATTTTTATTCATGCCTTTTGGATTAACAAATACACCATAAAAATTTCAAAGTCTAATGAATCAATATTTGGACTTTCCTTCAAGAACTTATTTTTAGTGTTCTTTAATGATATTCTCATTTATAGCAATACTTGGGAGTATTTTTCCCACAATCAAATCTTGTAATTACTTTTGGAAAAATAAGTTAAATGTATAATGTTCCAAGTATTTTTTAATTAAAGGGAGATTGAGTATTTGGGACATCATATTAAAGAAAGGAATTATGGTAGACCCTAAAATGATTGAGGATATGAAAAACTGACCTTAACCCAAGACCCTTTAAATCCTATGAGGATTTTTGGGTCTCATTAGCTACTATCATAAGTTTTTTAAATATTATGACAATATTGCAATTTTTTTTAGCCAACCAACACCCCCACCTAGCTATGCACAAAACCTTTATTCATAAACAATAAAAGATTGCAGATCAACAAGAAGCATGCATCACTAAATCCAATTGAAGAAGACCTTCATGAAAATTGTCTCTCCAAATGGACAGACCATTCATACTTATAACCACCATGCACAATCATTTATTTTAAACCTTTTATGTGATTGAAAGTATAAAAAAAAAGGACAAACCAATTTATATTTATAAAGTTAAAATATTAAATAAAAATAAATTATCATACTATAACTCATTAATATATAATGTCCTCTACTACACCTTAATAGCAACTATAAATGTTTTAGTATGTAATAATTTAGTGAACAAATATATAATTATTTTATCAATGTCTTGTGGTCTACCGGTAAGGATACCACTTGTATTAAATATGTAATAAATTAATATAATTTTATGATAATTTACTATAATTAAAATTTTATATAATTATTTAAACAAATTCACCACAAAATAAAATAAATTACTTTTATGTGAGTAATGAAACCACCCGAAACTAAATTTATTAAATTCAAGGCTTCAATTGCTAATTTATTCAAACAAATATGTAAAACATACAAGGCTACATTAAACCCGGGGCTATTTATTATATTTTAAAATATATGATTACTTATTATTATTTTTAGTAATTTTTTTATACAATATCCACAACCTGGGTGGCGTCCATAAACTTCTTAAATATTTCACCCTAGCCAACCAATACCTCCTCCTGGCTATGCACAAAACCTTTCTTCATAAACAATAAAATATTATAGTGCAACAAGAAGCATGCATCACTAAATCATTATTATATGATTTCTTAGTTTAGAAGTAAAATAATAATTATATATTAAACCTTTAATTTATTATTACGTAAAGTAATATTTGGAAATAGATCTTTAAAATGGAACGTCTAGCTCATTGTGGAGATGAGAAGGATAATCAATTGTTATACGCTCAAAGTACCTACATATATGGACTTATGTAATGTATATTAGATAGTGTGCTTCTTTCGATAGAATGAAAGAAGGAAAATCTAGCTCATTGGGGGTTAATGAGAAATATAATTTGTTTACTAAAATTCTTTACCTAGTACACTTACATAGTGAAAGCATGAGATTCCGAAAGATTTGAAAGGAAAACTATTGCGATGCATTCAAAACCCAAAATTAAAGCTTAAGTCCTAAAATGTGAAATACATGAAATGAAAGAGACGAATTGAAATGAGATACAAGAAAGTAGAGAAAGCACAACCCTTTTTATTTAACTCTCTTAATATCGGTTACAAAGATGCCTCCTCCCTTTTCAGGGGCTAGGAGCGTTAAATGAATTTTGGTTACAATCATGACTTAGTATTCCTCTTTTCGCGTGCCCACATTTGAAATGGGTAGGCCAAAGTGTTGCCACCACTTGCGTTGATGAATCCTTGATTCTTGCTGCTCCTCCTGCGTTCAAAGACACAAAAAGTCGTTAGTAGCATCTGTGACAAAAGATAAGGCTTTTGATCCCAAAACCAATGGAAGATGCATGCATAAGATTAGCTAAACCGATGAATAAAATGATTCCAAATGACCTGCACATTTGACAGAGACCAGAAAACATTACCAGATGGCCACTGCCATCGAAACAGTCGGCCAATTCACATTCAACTGCAATTTGTCCCTAGGCAGGATGAATTCTACTGTAATTCATCCCTGGGTAGGACGAATTCGACTGTGATAAAATGCCAAAGTGATGCTGCCCAAATATCGTGTCTCGGGATCTCCAAAATACCTGCAAACATAAGGGTTAGCTAATTGGGGGTATTTTGGGACGACCTAGATGGTCGGATTTTCCCAATTTGACCTCCATCAATGGGAATTTGATGTTGTTACCTACAAGTTAGTGAGGACCACAAAAGCGACAAAACGTGATAATATTTGATCAAAATCTTATGGAATCGAAATTATAAACTATCTAAATAGCATAAAATGTAATGGAAGATAAACAAGTGATAACATAATAGATTAAAATGAAACTAAAAAAAGTGCGGGGTACCCGAGCAGGCCGCCCACCATTGGAACTTGATTTTGGCACCAATCCACTTGGGATGGGCCCAAAATCTCTTGGAATGGGTTGTCGGAAAATTGGTAGATTAATGTGGTCAAATGTCAAGTTTTGGGTCCGGATTCACACTTCCAATAGCCACCCAATAACCTCTATTGCGAAAGAGATCAAGGATGTGGAAGATGTAAATCAAAAGGGTAAAATGTGGTATTCAATTTGGCAGCACTTCGTTGCTTGAAAATGCCTCCAACTTGTCCTTTTTTTGTGAGAAAGTTCACCATTTTATAGACCCAGGGGGTCTCTTTGGAGGTACATGAACAAGTGCCATGTGGCAGTCATGCCTTCCCATGAGGGAGGAAATTCCTCCATGACTTGGGCTTCCATGACTGCCCTTGTGACAGTCCTCTAACGCCCAATCTGCCCACCTACACACACATGCAATGTAGGAGGTAATAATTGACTATCTTCAGCTGCCACTTGGCACCATTCTTCTTTTTGCCCATTGAACCTGGAATTCGTCTTGACCAAAGACGAATTCAAAATTCATCCCTAGGTGAGACGAATACTGAGCAAAGTGCCTGAATGTGCCAAATTGCCTTTTGACCTTACAAAATTGCTACAAAAGTGGTTAGGACCACTGTTTAACCTCTGAGGGCTTCCCTGGGGGCTATGTGTTTCAAAGCGATTAGTGTTTGCAGTAACATAATCGGATTGGTGCTATTTTGGTGTCTACAGATGCCCCTTTTTGGGATGCGCTGTGCATGGCGCAGCGCCAAGTAAAAATAAATAACCAAAGCACTAATGATTAGGGTTCTTGGTAACCTAACCAACTTTTGATGCCCCAAGTATGGAAAGGGCATGCATTCTTGAATCCTTGCTTCTAACGAGCTAAGGAATTTGATTTCAAGTATTAACCTATTTTGGTGAGGTGTGACTTGAGCTTGGACATTGATCGGTCATGAATAGGCAAAGGGCGCAACCTTTTGTCCATGGGGAACCTTGTATTCATGCTTTGGGAATGCCAAGTGTTTGATCAATTTGTGATTATTGCTTGTTTGCTGCCCCAAGCAGGAGCTTAATTGTCTTTGTCAATTATTCTTTGAATGCATGTCATTGGCTTAATTGGGTGTGTGTTTGTTGATTGGTGACTAAGTGTGACTACCCCCTCAAGCGACGAATCGATGAGGGAATGACCTTTGTGAGAAAAGTGACGAGTCGCTTGACCCAAGATGACTTGTGCAAGGGTGCCTTTATATGGTTTATTGTTAAGCATGTGCAATTTTTCCGACATTTAGACCTATTTTTGGTGGGTGGTAACCCTTTTTGTGATGCTGTTTGGAGCTGAAATTGGTGAAAATCCATCTTCCTGTGGAGCATTCTAGCTATGGTAGCCTTCTTAGGGAGTAGGATAGTGACAATTTGTGACCCCAACATCTATTTTGCATCCCCGGGATGTCAAGTGCAATAGCACTCTCATCGGGCAAGTTTATTATCTGTTTTAGTGCATTTTTGTTCATTTTTTTGATGTTTTTGAAATTTTTGGCCTGAATTCGTCCTAGGGTGGGACGAATCCCAGCTTTAGAATTCGTCCCTGGGTGGGACAAGCACTAACCAGAGCGCTCGTCCTAGGGGAGGACGAATTTAAGCTCAAAAGGCCTATTTAAGGGCCAAAACTTAGGTTTGGGCTCATTTACATCTAATTTTTCTTGCGATTTGGAGCTCTGGGGAGGAGGTTAATTCTACGAAGCGAAGCACTGCCGGATTTTCCCTGTCATTATGAGTACACAAACCGGATCAAGCTACGGAGCCGAAGCGAGACCAGTAAGTGCTCCCTAGAGTTTATTTTTGTTTAAAATTGCAATTGTTTTGTTTAATTATTTTTGTGATGATGTTTTTCAAAATTTTAAAACTTAAACCCTGAAACTGAGCTGAAAACAACTACGACTTAGTGTACAACTAAACGTAGCGCAAAACCTAGGTAAAATTTTTTTATTTAGCTTTTAACTAAACCCTAGGATATGGAACGTAAAACCCTAAGACATAATTTTGTATTTTTGAATTTTTGTTCTGTTTTTAAATTAATCAATTAGGATTAGAAACCCTGAGACTGAAAAATTAATTTTTTAAATTGTGTTTCGTTTTATTTTTTTGGAATTTATCAGTTAGGATTTAGGAACCCTAGAACTGAAAAATTATTATTTTTTTGTTTGCATTTTGAATTTTTGTTTTTAAATTAATCAGTTAGGATTAGAAACCCTAGAACTGAAAATTTAATTTTTGTTTGTTGTTTTGTTTTAAATTAATCAGTTAGTATTAGAAACCCTAGAACTAAAAAATTAAGTTTTGTTTGAATTTTTGTTTGTTGTTTTGTTTTAAATTAATCGGTTAGGATTAGAAACCCTAGAACTGAAAAATTAATTTTTGTTTGAATTTTTGTTTGTTTGTTTTTTTTTGCTGTCCAGTTCTTTTTCATGATTTTAATGTTTTTGACTTGTTTTGTTTTGTAGGTTGTTAGGAGCCAGTACCGTGTACCCACTGCTTTTACTGAGGCGTGAGGGGCACTGAATAAGGCTGACTAGGAGTGGATTGATGCCCTTGGGCTCAAGCAGGTGGCTCGACTAGAGCCTATGTTTGTGGATCAGGCCTATTTGATGGCCCTGATCAATATTTGGGATCCGCGGACCAACACCTTCCATCTCCCAACAGGGGAGATGACTGTTACCTTGGAGGATATCTATCGATTTTGTGGATTCTGATAGATGGGTTGCCCATCAGGACATCACCACATGATCAACATACAACTATACTAATGAGATGCTTTGGGCATGGGGAGGAACTGGGAGTGGAGGATCCACTGGAGAGGGCAGAGGGCAACTACCAAATTGGCAAGATTTTGGTCAAATGGTGGTTGGAGATGGGGGTGTTGGGTGTGAGGCACGCATTCCTTATGGGCCTCATGTCCAACATGCTTTTACCTGACTCATCAGGCGCGAGGTTCCCATGGAACCTATTGGATTTGGTTTGGCTATTGGTAGAGTGCCCGATAGAGGCACCGCTTATCCTGAGATGGGGACATACACTATTGGCACAGCTCTATGGGGAGCTGTATGAGGTTCGTTGTCAGCAACAAAAGAGGATCAGTTGTAGCTACTTGTTGCAGTGCTAGGGTTGGTAGCACATAGCATTTGAGAGGCCAGTTGGGTTACCATGGATGACTCGGGTGGCGATGGAGGATAAGGAGATAGGTTATGCAGTTCTATGGCGGCGGTCCAGAGAGCAAGGACAGAGTCGATGGTGGGCAGGTGCCATAGGGCACTATGTCGATGCCTTCTCTTGGCTCACTCTAGGAGAGGTGGTTTGGCACCCTTATCAAGATTTTCCAGCTTGGCCGGAGGCTGTAGAGTGACTCCAATGGGTACGTAGAGAGCAGTGGCTGATTGGGCGGCACAGGACCGAGCATGAGTTCTTCTCGTATGGCCAGGTTACACGATAGTTTGGGGTGCACCAGGGGTTACCTGGTGAGCCCGTGGTCTATCGACGCCAGGGGGATGAGAGGAATCTAGACCGACTGGTCATCGCACCACTAGGCGAGGATTCGGACATGGTGATCAACGTCCTAAACATGGATGACGTCAGGACTACCGTAAAGTATGACCAGTGGTGGGTACTACAGCGATGGTGGGGAGATGGAGCACTAGGAGGCGCGGAGGTGGCGATGGCGGGCGGGGAGGGTGCTGAGGCACCAGGGGATGATTGGGGAGCTCCTTTGGAGGATGCAGACATGGT
This sequence comes from Wollemia nobilis, assembly GCA_028583015.1. Classification (NCBI taxonomy): domain Eukaryota; kingdom Viridiplantae; phylum Streptophyta; class Pinopsida; order Araucariales; family Araucariaceae; genus Wollemia; species Wollemia nobilis. Next base: position 94,044 of record JAQPPZ010007887.1, read on the forward strand.
GGAGGTGGAGGGTGAGGATGTAGATTTTGGGGCTCCAAATCATCCAGAGATGTTGGACATTACAGAGCCGTGGGAGCCAGAGCAGGCTGCTATTCTAGAGAGTCCCATGCCTTAGGTGGATGTGGAGGAGATGGAGTCTGAGGTACGCATTGAGAATGTGCATTTGGCAGAGCTATTGTGGAGGCGAGATGAGGAACTGGAGGATGCACTGCGGGATAGGGATCTCCTACGGATGTAGCTGGTGCAATGTGATGATGTAGTCACATGAAAGCATGAGATTTTGGAAGAAAGAAATACTAAGATGCAATGAAAACAGAACTAACTTGATACATGAAATAACACAGATAGAATCAAATCAAAAGTAGGAGCACAACCCTTTTTATTAATGTGATTCCAACTCGGTTATAATACGTTTCCTCCCTTTTTAAGGGCTAGGAGAGTTATCATGTTTCCATTACAAAAGTGAATAGTGATTTTCTTCTGCATGCCCACATTTGAAACGGGCGAGCCAAAGTGTTGCCGCCGCTTATGCTGATGAATCCTTGATGTTTGTTGTTTCTCCTACGATCAAAGAAACAAAAAAAAACATTAGTAGCACCTGTAACAAAAGGATAGAGCGTTGAATTTGATAAACTATTTAAATAGATATCTTCAGAAATCTAGAGCGTGATATATTCGATAAACTATTTAAACAGTTAGCCGATGCAGGTTAGTGGAATAGTAGAAGCCGAGAGAGAATACTAATATTCTATATATATCTTAAACACGCAATGCAAGATAAACACTAATGGGGGATAAGCACGCAATGACAAACTAGATTTAAAATGAAACTAGCAAAAAGGTGTGGGGTGCCCAAGCGGGCTGCCCCCGTTAAAGCTTGACTTTGATGCCAATCCGCTAGGGATGAGATCAAAATCTCATAGAATGAATTGTCGTCGAATTGATGGATTAATGTAATCCAATGTCGAGATTTAAGGTCTGGAAAATGAATCCAAAAGGAATGCAATCGGGTGTTCGATTTAGCAGCACTTCGTTGCTTGGAAAATGTCTGTCCAGCCTCTTTCTGGGTGGGAAAGTCCACCATTTTATAGACCCATGGGGTCTCTTTGGAGGGCCACGCAGGGATTCCATGTGGTGGCCATGCCTTCCCAAAATGGAGGAGACTCCTCCTTGACTTGGGCTTACATGACTGCCCTTTGTGATAGTCCGCTAACTGCCAATCTGCCCACCTACGCGTGCATGCACAACAGGCGGAAATAACTGACTATCTTTGGCTGCCACTTGTTTAACGTCTATTCTAAGTCATTTTAATGGCACTTCTAAATGCTTGACTTTCGCCTTTGATTGATTAAATTTTCCTTTGATTGATTAAGTTTCTTCCCAGGTGCAAATGCTAAAGTGTCATGATATCGCGACGTCGTGATATCGCGACACCAAAAGGAAACTAGGTGTAGTGGCTGGAGCTATCGTGATATCATGACAGTCACGATATCACGATAGCGCTACGTCACGACTGTCACGATATCATGACTGTAGCAATATCATGACTGTCGTGATATCACGACTGTCGTGATATCATGACTATCGCGATATTGCGACAGTGCGACGTCACGACTATCACGATATCACAACAGCACGACGTCGCGACTATCACGATATCACGACAGTGCGACGTCGCAACTGTCATAATATCGTGACAGCGTGATGTCATGACTGTCATGACGATCATGATATCATGACAGTGCGATGTCACGACCGTCGTGATATCACGACAAGCAGCCTTTGCGTTTGCCTAAGTGTTAAAAAGCTTGTTTTTCCCTAAGGCTTTCTTTTAATTAAGGTTTGCTCTTAATTAAGGTTTGCTCTTGCTTAAGGCTTGCTCTTGCTTAAGGCTTGCTTTTGCTTAAGGCTTGCTCTTGATTAAGGCTTGCTTTTGATTAAGGCTTGTTAAAACGACCAGCTTTTCCTTGTTTACTTTTCGACCTTCTAAACTATTGTGCAAGTGCCTAGGACCACTGTTTGACCTTTGAGGGCTGCCTTGAAAGCTATGTGTGTCAATGTGATCAGTGTTTGTGGTCACATAATAGGATTGGTGCTGTTTTGGTGTCTACAGATGCCCCTTTTTGGGAAGCGCTACAGGTGACACAGTGTTGAGCAAAAATAGATAACCAAAGCACTAATGATTAGGGTTTCTTGGTAACCTAACCAACTTTTGATGCCCCAAGTATGGAAAGGGCATGCATTCTTGAATCCTTGCTTTTGACGAGCTAAGGAATTTTATTTCAAGTGTTAACCTATTTTGGTGAGGTGTGACTTGAGCTTGAACATTGATCAGTCATGATTAGGTAAAGGGCGTAACCTTTTGTCCACATGGGAACCTTGTGTTCATGCTTCGGGAATGCCAAGTGTTTGATCAATTTGATTGCTGCTTGTTTACTGCCCCAAGCAGGAGCGTGATTTTCTTTGTCAATGATTCTTTGAATGCATTCCATTGCCTTGATTGGGTGTGTGCTTGTTGATTGGTGACTAAGTGTGACTACCCCCTCAAGCGACAAATCGATGAGGGAATGACTTTCATGAGAAAAGCGACGAGTCGCTTGACCCAAGATGACTTGTGCAAGGGTGCCTTTATATGTTTTACCATTTAAGCATGTGCAATTTCCCAACATTTGGACCTATTTTTTGTGGGTGTTAACCCTTTTGGTGATGCCATAATGGGGTGAAATCGTCAAAAACCCGTCTTCCCATGGAGTGGTCCGGCTATGGTAGCCTTCTTGGGGAAGTAGGAGAATAACAATTTGAGCCCCGACATCAATTTTTTGTGCCAAGAGGTTAAGTGCAAGAGCACTTGTGTCTGGCAATGCTTGGTTAAGTGCAAGAGCACTTGTGTCCAGCAATGCTTATTGCTATGTTTCTGTGTTGCATTTTTGTGATGTTTTTGTTGTTTTGATTTTCTTGCTTTGTGTATATGTCATAATTTCATGTTATGCACAATGATTGATGTTTATGGATGCATGCTACTTTATATTGATGTATGCATATGGTATGATAAATGCGATTGTTGTATGTTGATTTATTTTGATGGATGCATATGTTTTTGATTTATATGTGATATGTAGAAATGAAATGGATGAATGGAATTTGTGATGTTTGGCTATGGCACCATAGAATTTTTAGAACTCTATTATTTTGTCTTTAGGCGATTGCTGTGATGCATGACTTGGTATGTATACATGTGGTTTTTTTTTTTTTTGATGGTATTGTAAGGATGAAAAGTAGCGCAGTTGGTTTAGAAATGTAGCTAAGGTTTTCTGAGACTCAGATGGTTTTAACTTACTAGCCATGATTGTACTTTATCTTACAAAACTTTTGAACAAGGTATGAATCGGACTTGTTTTTGACCAAGCTATTTCACATCCTTGTGTGTGCAATTGACTTCATTTATGTGGTATTTATCAGGATACCGCCAGTGCCAGATGGGCTTTCAACCGAACCTTTACTGAGGATCACCTAATTAGATCCACTAACTCCTTTATTGTATTTAGTTAGATTAATCTGCGATGTTATCCAGGATACCATAAGCTAGCTCATCCTTATGCAAACATTAGTCTGCACACATGCAAAGCGAATGTGACAGACATATCGTCATGCGGGTAGGATACCGCCATTGCCAGATAGGCTATCAACCAAACTCGTAATGAGGATCACCTAGATGGTTGTCGAATGCTGAGAATTCCAGGGATTCAAGCTCAAGATATTTGTTGGCTGAATGATTTAGAAAGTTGCTCATCTATATAGTGATGAAAATCACTGTTTATTTTCTATTAATTCCTTTTTTTTTTTTTTTTTGAGTAAGGATTTTGAATAGTGGTGATAACCACTGTTACTTGATTTTGCATTTTGAGTGCTGTGAATTTGAGCTTGTGAATGGCTTTGATCCTCATGGCCTTGGGGATGACTACCCATCCTGGTTAGGGGCAGATAGTACGAATCCTTACGATGTTGGGGACCGAGGGGATGATGGAGATTATGAAGTAAAGGCATTGATCTATTAGGCCTTGGGGACGACTACCCATCTTGGTTAGGCGTAGATAGTACGAATCCTTACAACTTGGAGATCAAAGGTGAATGGAAAGTGTTAGGATGATGATTTGTTGGAATTTTGTTCATGAATGGTGTTGATCCTTTTGGGTCTTGGGGATGACTACCCATCCTTGGTAGGGACGTGTAGTACAAATCCTTACAACTTTTGGAACCAACTATGATTGGGATTTGGTAGTGGTAAAAACCACTGTTTATCAAGGTGAATGGATAGGAAAGAGCTCATCCTTTTGTCAATTCTCAGCATTCTGGAACCATTCGCACAAGGTGATGAGCAAGATAATCGTTTTGCTTATGGTGACCTGGATTACTGTGCAGGTTTCATCTTTCGTTCACACAACTTGGGAATTTTTATGTGTATGTTTTAAATTGTGATGCGATGCTACGTAACAAGCTGTATTTCAAGTGTAACTCCACCTTCGTAAAATCTGTCTAACTTGGTACATTACGTGGCTAAAGAGCAAAATGATGACTGAATCACGAGAACTCTTGATACATTAGAAGACCACTGACTCTAGTGTGGTAAAAAGCAATGCATGGTGTTTTTGTTGTTTTTGTAAAATGTAACAGTGTGCAACAAGATGGACTAGCAGAGCAATTACATCCGATGGTGCCTTTGACTTGTATGACCACAAATATGCAATGTATGGATGCAATGCTTAATGCAGCTATGTATTTTCATATTTTTGATGGATTGATTTTTTTTGTGAATATGAAGATGAGATGCGAGAAAAGCTCTCTTTGATGGATTTGAGCATGACTAGAAATGAGATGCAATTTTTGTTGTTTTTGATGATTTTTTATTTTTGACTTTTCTTATTTTTGACCAAGCGATTGTGGAAATCCTTGGAGCATTTTTGGATTTGACCAAGTGATTTTAGAGATCCTTGGAGCATTTTTGGATTTGACCAAGCAATTTTAGAGATCCTTGGAGCATTTTTGGATTTGACCAAGCGATTTTAGAGATCCTTGGAGCATTTTTGGATTTGACCAAGCGATTTTAGAGATCCTTGGAGCATTTTAGGATTGACCAAGCGATTTTAGAGATCCTTGGAGCATTTTGGGATTGACCAAGCGATTTTAGAGATCCTTGGAGCATTTTGGGATATTTGGCTCTCTTAGATATGAAATGGGCGCAAATGACTGATGTTCAAGGGTTTTGTTTCCTTGCTTCCATCAAGAGAAGCTAGTCGGTATGTCCCGAGTCCTATTTTGCTATCAATGACATATGGACCTAACAAATTTGCTGCAAATTTGTCCCTTAGGTGGGATGGCAAACTAGAGTTCTGTTGGTTTTCCTTCAAAACCAAATCACCAACCCGAAAGTACCTCAGGTGAACTTTCATGTTGTAAGCTTTCTTAAGTCGCTCTTGATAAATACATAAATGCTCGAGAGCATTAACGTGTCGTTCATCAAGCAATGTAAGCTGGTCTAACCGGGCCTGCTGCATAGTGTCATCATCGATGAACTCTTGCATTGATATGCGTAGGGAAGGAATCTCCAATTCTAGAGGCATTACTACCTCGTAGCCATACACGAGCGAAAATGGAGTGGCCCCAATGGGTGTCCGAATGCTAGTGCGATAGGCCCATAGGGCAAGTGGGATTTGAATGTGCCAATCCTTATGACTATCTTTGATGGTCTTTTTAAGGATGGCAACTAGCATTTTGTTTGACGCCTCTGCTTTCCAATTCGCCTATGGATAATAGGGTGTCAAAAAACTGTGTTGAATCTTGTACTTTGTGGTCAAAGCACGCACATATTTGTTCTTGAAAGGTGTCCCATTATTCGAGACTATTTTGGATGGAATACCAAAACGACATATGATGTTATGCAAAATGAACTCCACAATGCGGGGTCCTATCGTAGAGGTAAGCGGAACTACTTCCACCCACTTGGTAAAATACTCTGTGGCCATTATGATAAACGTGTGACGGCCTGACAACGCAGGGGAGATCTTTCCAATTAGATCAAAGCCCCACTATGAGAACGACCAAGCAGACTGGACTGTATACAAGGCCTGGGAAGGTACGTGCATCAAATTGGCATGATTTTGACACTTCATGCACTTCTTGACATATGCGCAACAATCTCACTCTAAAGATGGCCAATAATAGCCCATGCAAATAATGCACTTTGCAATGGCCATACCACTAAAGTGGCCACCACATGTACCATCATGCGCTTGGGCGATCGCCCAAGTGGACTCTTGCTGGTCCAAGCAACGAAGGAGGACTCCTTCATAACTGCGATGATACAAAATGTCTCCTATCAAGACATACTTAGCCGCTTTCTGCTTGAGTGCTCATTTTGTGGCATGCGTCAATCCAAGCGGGAGATTACCTAACTTGAGGTAGTCTCTAATGGGTAAATACCAATCCTATTGATCAGAAACCTCGATGGTATGAATAGCCAATCCCTCTTGAAATTCATCCCTAGAAAATGATGATCAGGAAAGAACTTGTAAGAATAGCATTGTGTTGCTATTAATGGGAGTAGGGGAGAACAAGGACCCCCAGTTGGCACATTTCAAATGATCATGGATTCAAGAGAACTTATCCGAATATGGTTCAATCTGGATCATGTGGATTCCTGGCATCAAGTCAGAGCTTGCACGCCCCATAGCGGATTGCGATAAGGTTTTGACTTGAATGGTTGTCATATCACCGGAAAGGTCTTGCAGAATTAGTTGCCCCAAGGAGGCCATTGTGTCCGCAAAACGATTCGATGACCGAGGGAGTGCCTCGATGTCAAACCATTCAAGTTTTTCCAAGAATTTGTCCACAAGGGCTTTATAAGCCTGTAGAACTAGGAATTTGCATTGATATACCCCTTTGAATTGATTGACTATTAACAGCGAATCACCAAAGATATTTAGTCATTTGATGTTCATGGCGATTGCTATCTAAAGACCTATGAGCAATGCTTCATAATCTGCATTATTGTTGGTGCACAGGAAGTTTAATTTAAATGACAGTGGCATTGGAGCACCCTACGGTGTGAAGAATACTATTCCTGCACCACCACCTTGCTCACATTTAGAACCATCAAAGAATAGGGTTATGTCGGCCTATGACTCAGGCTCATTAGAATCTGGCGATTCTGAGACATGGAAGAGCCCATCATCAGGTAGTTCTATGACTATAGGCTGATCATCTTCAAGAGGAGCCTCTGCTAGTTGATCGGCTATGACTTGTCCTTTGATAGATTTTTGTCCAATAAACTCTATGTCAAATTCCGTCAACAACATGATCCATTTTGCCATGCGACTACTATGATAAGTATGACTCATCATGTATCACAATGGGTTCTCCTTAGACACAACATATGTAGTGTTGCTCAGCATGTAGTGGCGTAGCTTTTTGGTAGCAAACACCACTGCCAAGCAGAGTTTCTCAACGTATACATAGTTAAGTTCATAACTGACCAGGGTGCGGCTAAGATTGTAAGTAGCCTGTTCTTTGGGAAGTTCATTCTTCTGGGCTAGCATGGCGTTCAGTACCACCTCAGTAGTTGAGATGTATAAGTAGAATGACACTTCTGGTCTAGGTGGTGCCAATACTGGCGGTGAAGCCAGGTATTATTTGATTTTGTCAAAGGCTGACTGGCACTCGTCATCCCAGTGAAATGTAACCCCCTTGTGCAATAATTTGTTCATGGGTCGACACTTGTCAGATAATTGTGCTATGAAGCATTTAATCGATGAGACCTTTCCATGTAGACTTTTGAGCTGCTTGATGGTAGTTGGGGGAACTATTTCAAGGATTGCCTTGACTTTCTTTGGGTCCACCTCGATTCCTCGCTCTGAGACTATGAAACCCAAGAGTTTTCCATATGTGATGCCAAATACGCACTTCTTGGGGTTTAGTCTAACTTTATGTTCCATGAGGCGATTGAGGATCTTGCTTAAGTCATTGATATGATTTGAGTGCAAAAGAGATTTGGCTAACAAATCATCCATGTAATCTTCCAAAGTTTTGTGCATGTAATCATGGAAGATATATGTCATGGCATGTTGGTAGGTAGCACCAACATTTTTAAGGCCAAAAGGCATGACCTTATAACAAAATGTCCCCCAAGGCGTTGTGAACGCCATTTTGAGTTGATCTTCAAGATTGATACGAATCTGATTGTATCTTGAGAAACCATCCATGAGGGAGAGCATTTCATGACCTACTGTAGCGTCTACCAACACATCAATGCTTGGCAAAGGGGAAATCATCCTTAGGACTCACTTTGTTTAGATCTCAAAAATCAGTGCATATGAAAATCCTCCATCGGGCTTTTTGACGGGCACCATGTTGGACAGCCATGGCGGATAATCCACACAGATGACAAACTGTGCATCCAACAGCTTTTGCAATTTGTCTTTGACCATCAAGGCCACTGTTGGGTGCATCTTACATAGTTTTTGCTTTACGGGCTTGATTTTCAGATCAAGCATTAAATTATGCATGACTAGCTGTGGGTCTAGTCCTAGCATATCCCTGTATGACCATGCAAAAACCTCCTTCTTCTCTTTGAGAAGGGTAATGTAGTCGGCTTGCTCTTCGGGGGAAAGACTTACCCCCAGCTTGAGAATCTATGGATTCATTGGATCTATGCCGATATCTACGTTAGTCGTCTCCTCGACTGACATGTGGGATCCGTCCTCTAACTGATGTGGATTCAGGATCAAATGGATATCATTAGCTGAGTTTAGATCTACGTTTGGAACCTCGGGTCCCTCTTCAACTTGAAAAATATCTTGAGTTGTCCCTGGGGTAAAATGAGGCATTTCACCGAAAGGCCAGTACTCTGATGGTGATAAAGGTGAATTGACGCGATCCTAGTCGATGGCATCTGTATCTAGATGCAATGACTATGCTGGATCAGCCGAATTTCAGATGGGTGCGGTCAAATCAATGGATATCATGTGGATGGAATGAATTTGGTCTCCATTACCACGGGTATGATACCTTGAACATTCTGGATGTTCCCTATACTCTGGATCTGGCTCTAAGGGAACGGGCACAAACAGATTGGCCCTATGTGCGAATAGGAGGATAGGGTCTTCCCTCTGCACTGATTTCATGATAGGGTCTCGGGGTGGACGGTGTTCATCATGAATTTGGAGCCATGGATCCAACACTTGGTCCCACCCCGCTGGGTCTACCCACCATTCATGCCCTAACCTTATGCCTATCTGTCCCATCAGATCTTCATGAGTTAAAGGGCAATTGTGCCGTCGTGCATGACGAAGATAGTCCATCTCAGTCTCATCTTCTGAATCATCATCGAAGATCAAAAAATGTTCATTTTCTTCAGCAACTATTTGCGACGTTGAGGGTTCTCCTTGTTCCAGCAAATTAATCTGGTCCCATTGCGGTTGTACTACTCTTGGTGGAGGGACCTGATTTTCTTGACACTGTATTGACTCAATTGGAACCTCTAAGGGGAACAGCTTCAAAAATATGTCTGAACATCGTTTATGCTCTTTTTGGGGAGTAGTGTCCGAACTTTCACCTCTCTCTAGCAAAGGAGAGGGATTACTGATGTTGCCAAGGGTGTTTGTTGACCATGGGAGGTAATCTTCCAATGTATATTATGTATTTGGGTTGGCATAAAGATTTCAGAAGAAAGAAATACTAAGATGCAATGAAAATAGAACTAACTTGATACATGAAATAACATGGATAGAATCAAATCAAAAGCAGGAGCAAAGCCCTTTTTATTAATGTGATTCCAACTTGGTTACAATACGTCTCCTCCATTTTTAAGGGCTAGGAGAGTTAGCATGTTTCCATTACAAAAGTGAATAGTGATCTTCTTCTACATGCCCACATTTGAAATGGGCGAGCCAAAGTGTTGTCATCGCTTATGCTGATGAATCCTTGATGTTTGTTGTTTCTCCTGTGATCAAAGAAACAAAAAAAAACATTAGTAGCACCTGTAACAAAAGGATAGAGCATTGAATTCGATAAACTATTTAAACAGATATCTTCTGAAATCTAGAGCGTGATATATTCGATAAACTATTTAAACAGTCAGCCGTTGTAGGTTAGTGGAATAGCAGAAGCCGAGAGAGCATAATAATATTCGATATATATCTTAAACACACAATGCAGGATAAAAACTAATGCAAGATAAGCACACAATGACAGACTAGATTTAAAACGAAACTAGAAAAAAGGTGTGGGGTGCCCAAGAGGGCCGCCCCCGTTAAAGCTTGAATTTGACACCAATCCACTAGGGATGAGCTCAAAATATCAGAGAATGAATTGTTGTCGAATTGATGGATTAATGTAATCCAATGTCAAGATTTAAGGTCTGGAAAATGAATCCAAAAGGAATGCAATCGGGTGTTCGATTTAGTAGCACTTCATTGCTTGGAAAATGTCTGTCTAGCCTCCCTTTGGGTGGGAAAATCCACCGTTTTATAGACCCACGGGGTCTCTTTGGAAGGGTACGCAGGGATGCCATGTGGCAGCCATGCCTTCCCAAGAGGGAGGAGATTCCTCCCTGACTTGGTCTTACATGACTGCCCTTGTGATAGTCTGCTAACTTCCAATCTGCCCACCTACGCACATATGCACAATAGGCGGCAATAATTGACTATAAGAGTTGCCACTCATTTTAATGTCCGCCTTCGATGGTTAAAAATTTTCCTTTGATGTTTTAATGTTTGCTTTTAAATGTTTAAATGTCTACTTTTATATGTTTTAAATGTCTGCTTTTATATGTTTTAATGTCTGCTTTGGCACGAAGGCGGAGTTTGTCGCGATATCGTGACACCAAGAAAGAGCAGGGCGCAATGGCAGTAGCTGTCATGATATCGCGACAGTCATGAAATCGCAAATGTCATAATATCATGGCTGTCATGATATCACGACTGTCATGATATCGTGACAGCACGATGTCATAGTTGTCGCGATATCATGACTGTCGTGATATCACGACTGTCATGATATCGTGGTTGTCACGATATCGCCACTGTCACGATATCGCGATAGCGTGACGTTGCGGCTATCACGATATTGTGACTATCGTGATATCGTGACTGTCATGATATCATGATAGCACAATGTTACGACCATCGTGATATCACGACAGGCAGCATTTGCCTGTGCCTAAGTGTTAAAAGCTTATTTTTTCCTAAGTGTTAAAATCTTGTTTTTGCCTAAGTGTTTAAAAGCAAATTTTTCCTAAGCTCAAAACCTGAGCCAGACTTGGAGGATATGTAACCAGATTGGTACTTTCCAAAATTGTTGTGTAAATGGCTAGGGCCACTGTTTGACCTCTAAGGGCTGCCCTGAAAGCTGTGTGTGTCAATGCGATCAGTGGTTGTAGTCACATAATCAGATTGGTGCTATTTTGGTGTCTACAGATGCCCCTTTTTGGGAAGCGCTGTGGGTGACGCAGTGCTGAGAAAAAATAGATAACCAAAGCACTAATGATTAGGGTTTCTTCGTAACCTAACCAACTTTTGATGCCCCAAGTATGGAAATGGCATGCATCCTTGAATCCTTGCTTCTGATGAGCTAAGGAACTTGACTTCAAGTGTTAACCTGTTTTGGTGAGGTGTGACTTGAGCTTGGACATTGATCAGTCATGATTAGGCAAAGGGCGTAACCTTTTGTCCATTGAGTAACCTTGTGTTCATGCTTCGGGAATGCCAAGTGTTTGATCAATTTGATTTTTGCTTGTTTACTGCCCCAAACAGGAGCGTGATTTGTCTTTGTCAATGATTCTTTGAATGCATGTCATTGCTTTGATTGGGTGTGTGCTTGTTGATTGGTGACTAAGTGTGACTACCCCCTCAAGCGACGAATCGATGAGGGAATGACCTTCATGAGAAAAGCGACAAGTCGCTTGACCCAAGATGACTTGTGCAAGGGTGCCTTTAGATGTTTTACCATTAAGCATGTGCAATTTCCTGACATTTGGACCTATTTTTGGTGGGTGCTAACCCTTTTGGTGATGCCATAATGGGGTGAAAGTGTCAAAAATCCATCTTCCCATGGAGCAGTCCGGCTATGGTAGCCTTTTTTGGGAAGTAGGAGAGTGAAAATTTGAATCCTGACATCGATTTTCTATGCCAAGAGGTTAAGTGCAAGAGCACTTGTGTTCGGCAATGCTTATTGCTATGTTTTTGTGTTGCATTTTTGGAATGTTTTTGTTGTTTTTATTTTCTTGCTTTGTGTATATGTCATGATTTTATGTTATGCATAATGATTGATGTTGATGGATGCATGCTACTTTATATTGATGTATGCATATGGTATGATAAATGCAATTTTTGTATGTTGATTTATTTTTATGGATGCATATGATGAGTGCAAATGTTTTTGATTTATATGTGATATGCAGAAATGAAATGGATGGATAGAATTTGTGATGTTTGGCTATGGCATCATAGACCGTTTAGAACTTTTGTCTTTAGGCGATTGTTGTGATGCATGACTTGGTATGTATACATGCGGTTTTTCTTTTTCTTTTTTTCTTTTTTGATGGTACTGTAAGGATGAAAAGTAGCGTAGTTGGTTTAGAAATTTAGCTAAGGTTTTCTAAGACTCAGACGGTTTTAACTTACTAGCCATGACTGTACTTTATCTTACAAGACTTTTGAACAAGGTATGAATCGGACTTGTTTTTGACCAAGCTATTTCACATCCCTGTGTGTGCAATTGAGTTCATTTATGTGGTATTTGTCGGGATACCACCAGGTGCCGGATGGGCTTTCAACTGAACCTGTACTGAGGATCACCTAATTAGCTCCACTAACTCCTTTGTTGTATTTAGATTAATCTGCGATGTTATCCAGGATACCATAAGCTAGCTCATCCTTATGCAAACATTGGTCTGCACACATGCAAAGAAAATGTGACAGACATATCATCATGCGGGTAGGATACCACCATTGCCAGATAGGATGTCAACAAGACCTGTAATGAGGATCACCTAGATGGTTTTCGAATGCCGAGAATTCCAGGGATTCAAGTTTAGGATATTTGTTGGGTGAATGATTTAGAAAGTTGCTCATCTATATAGTGATGAAAATCACTGTTTATTTTCTATTAATTCTTTTTGAGCAAGGATTTTGAATAGTGGTGATAACCACTGTTACTTGATTTTGCATTTTGAGCGATGTGAATTTGATCTTGTGAATGGATTTGATCCTTGTGGCCTTGGGGATGACTACCCATCCTGGTTAGGGGAGGATAGTATGAATCCTTACGACATTGGGGACCGAGGGGATGATGGATATTATGAAGTAAGGGCATTGATTTGTTAGGCCTTGGGGATGACTACCCATCCTGGTTAGGGGCGTATAGTACAAATCCTTACAACTTGGAGACCAAAGGTGAATGGAAAGTGTTAGGATGATTATTTTTTGGACTTTTGTTTGTGAATGGTGTTGATCCTTTTGGGTCTTGGGGATGACTACCCATCCTTGGCAGGGACATGTAGTACAAATCCTTACAACTTTGGGAACCAAATATGATTGGGATTTGGTAGTGGTGAAAACCACTATATATGGAGGTGAATGAAGGGGGAAGAGCTCGTCCTTTTGTCAATTCTCAGCATTCTAGAACCATTTGCATGGGGGGATGAGCAAGATAACCGTTTCACTTATTGTTACCTGGATTACTGCGCAGGTTTCATCTTTCATTCACACAACTTGGGAATTTTTATGTGTTGTAATTTGTGTTGGGATGATACATAACAAGGCGTATTTCAAGTGTAACTCTACCTTCGTAAAATTTATCTAACTCGGTACATTACGTGGCTAAAGAGAAAAATGATGACTGAATCATGAGAACTCTTGATACATTAGAAGACCACTGACTCTAGTGTGGTAAAAAGCAATGCATGGTGTTTTTGTTGTTTTTGTAAAATGTAACAGTGTGAAACAAGATGGACTAGCAGAGCAATTATAGCCTATGGTGCCTTTGACCTGTATGACCACAAATATGCAATGTATGGATGCAATGCTTAATGCATCTATGTATTTTTGTATTTTTGATGGATTGATTTTTTTTATGAATATGAATATGAGATGCGAGAAAAGCTCTCTATTGATGAATTTGAGTATGCCTAGAAATGAGATGCAAATTTTTGTTGTTTTTGATGATTTTTGATTTTTGACTTTTCTTATTTTTGACCAAGCGATTATGGAAATCCTTGGAGCATTTTGGGATTTGACCAAGCGATTTTAGAGATCCTTGGAGCATTTTGGGATTGACCAAGCAATTTTAGAGATCCTTGGAGCATTTTGGGATTGACCAAGTGATTTTATGAATCCTTGGAGATTTTGGGGTGACCAAGTGATTGTGATAATACTTAGAGTTTTTTGGGTTGACCAAGAGATTGCGATAATCCTTGGAGCTTTTTACGTTAACCAAGAGATTGTGATAATCCTTGGAGTTTTTTGGGATGACCAAGCGATTGCAGTAATCCTTGGAGCCTTTTGGTATGACCAAGCGATTGCAGTAATCCTTGGAGCTTTTTGCGATGACCAAGTGATTATGGTAATCCTTGGAGCTTTTTGGGATGACCAAGCGATTACGGTAATCCTTGGAGCTTTTGGGTTTGACCAAGAGATTGCGATAATCCTTGGAGCTTTTTGGGTTGACCAAAGGGTTTATGGACACCTTTGGAGTGTTTGGTGTAATTCACTTGCTCTTTAGGGAATAGAGGTACCCCTAGATTGATGGTCTTTGTGCTCCGAATCTGGCTCTGGAGGTATGGGCATGAATGGATCGTCTCTATGTGCGAATATGAGGGTGAGATCTGCCCTAGGCACTAATATTGCTATGGGGTATCTATGCGGAAGTTGATCTCTATATGCCCAAAGTGGCAGATGTAATGCTTGGTCCCACTATGGTGGGTTAACGCGCCACTCATGCCCTAGTATTATGTTTCATTGTTGAATTGCTTCATTGATATTTATGGGATGTCGATGTTGTCGCATGTGATTGTTGTGGGCCATATTTGTTTTATCTTCACCTTCAACCAGTGAGTACAGCTCATCAGAATCTAGAGATTCTAAAATGTGGGAGACTGCATCATCAGGTAGCCTTACGGTTAAAGGTTGATCCTCTATGAAAGGAGCCTCATGTAATTTGGGCCTTGGGAGCTCCAAAATCTTGGTCTCTACTCACTCTAAGTGCTCTAGCGTTTTGCATGTATCAAGAGATTTGAGCTCCTCCTCTTTGGTTGGTTCTTATTGAGGAACCTAGGGCTTATGGAGGGGTGGCCAGATAGCACCCCCCATGCCTTGGTAGGGCTTTTCATCCCGCTCTTCTTATCGCTCTGATTCCTTAGAGGCTTCTTGATGAATTTCTAAGTGTGGCCCATAAGCCTGAGTGGGTTCTTGAGGAAGGTGCCCATCATTGGTTATAGGAGTAGCCTCCCGCTCATGTATGGGAGGCATCGGGGGTGATGCTTTATGAGGTCACAGAGACTTGTCCCGCACCCAGGGGTTGTGCCTCTCATAATGTTTTGTCTTATGCATGTGAGGGGTTGGAGTCCTCTCCTGCATAGTGTGTTGGAACAACCCATCCTTCTGGTGTTGAAGGTGCTCTTTATTTAGAAGATACCATTGCTCTAACTGTTGTCGTTCTAGCTCAAGTTGCGTGAGTTGCATCCGATGTGTGAAATGCTTGACAAATTCTAAGATAGTTGGTCTTACCGCCTCATGTCTAGAAGGGTTAGACGCCTCTCTAACATATCTATCTCGGTCGTAGTGATCCAAGATCTCTATAGGCCACCTCCCTCTATTGGAGGTAGTGGCATTTATCTGAGGCTCTGGCCTCAGAGTGTGACCATGATATCTAGCAGGTGCGAAGGCGTATTGCTCCCGCGATGTGTATTGTTTTTGAGGAAGGTAAGAGTTTTCCTCATGCTCTTTTTCATAAGTGAAAATAGAATGGGTAGGGTTGGCTCGCCCCTCCTGAGGAGCCTTGTGCTCTGGATTTGTCTTTGTAGTCCTGACAACTAGAGGGGATGAAGTAGGGATAGTATAATCATGTGGTTCCTCTCGTCGAACCCTATGTTGACTTAGCACTTCATCGCATGGTGACCACTCATAGCGAGCATCTAAGGGAGCTCTCCTATTAATGTACCCATCATGGAAGGGTGTGTGTTGGGTGCTATGCTAAACATGGGTGCCCCTAGAAGAGGTGCCCCTATAGTCTTGTTCCATCAGGGCACAGAGGGGACTGCCTTGTGTGTCAGGCCGCCAAGGTGGTATGACCAAATCCTTAGGGCTATACCGGAGGTGACTTGTGCCTCCTTGGATATTCCCCATAGCATCCGACCATGATTGGGCTTGGCTGTAGGTGAGCACCATTGTGGCACTCTTCTACTAGCTAAGCAGATTTTTATCTTTTTTATGATGATTTTTTTTTTTGTTTACAGTAAGAAGAAATGAACATACACATACACAAACGGTGATTATCTCTTTTAAAGATTTAATAGTGTGTCCTAAACTGGTTTAGTGCATTTTGATGTTTTGTTTTGTTTTTGCAAGTTTTGAAGAACGTTTAAATGCATAATGTTGGCTCGTATGACTCCCATAAATGGTCGCCCCTTCAATATACCATTTTCGGACCGATATACCAACCTTTCTATATACCCACCCTTACGAGAGGGAAACTATAGGTACATGAGAGTAGATGGTATGTGGAACATAGGCGGTACGGAAGGGGGGATTGTCCTATTAATGAAACCTACCATAGAAGACTTATCCTCGCGTGCATGGGAATCACCCCAGCGACACTCGTTCAGCTTTTGTCAGGATTTACGCCTAACAATAGTGACAATCAAGGAAATGGATGCAAAGCTAAGCCAAGGTGGTGATGAACCCACCATTGGTCTTAATCAAGGGCTGGGGTTTTACGACCAGCTCCTTGGTTTAATTTACCACATGATGTGTGTGGGGTTCATTTTATTCAATAAAAATGAAACAAGCATAAACAACTTTCCCTAAGCAAGTAAAAGTTGACAAAAAAA
The DNA here is from genome assembly GCA_028583015.1 of Wollemia nobilis. Lineage (NCBI taxonomy): Eukaryota > Viridiplantae > Streptophyta > Pinopsida > Araucariales > Araucariaceae > Wollemia > Wollemia nobilis. The sequence goes on from JAQPPZ010007887.1 coordinate 111,142, forward strand.
GTAGAAAAAAAAAATAATAATAATAAAAAAAAAAATGTAGGTACAGTTTTGGAACCTTACCTCTTTTCTGCCCAAATCGGCTATCTTTTCAGCCCAAATCGGCTGTTTCTGATTCGGCCCAGTACCTTTAAGCACAAAACATAAATTTCAATCAATTTTTGAATCTAAAAAAAAATAGGGGACAGGGTCCCACCGTGATCGCCACTGAAAGCATGAGATTCCAGAAGAAAGAAATACTAAGAAGCAATGAAAACAGAACTAACTTGATACATGAAATAACACGGATAGAATCAAATAAAAAGCAGGAGCACTGCCCTTTTTATTAATGTGATTCCAACTCGGTTACAATACGTCTCCTTCCTTTTTAAGGGCTAGGAGAGTTAGCATGTTTCCATTACAAAAGTGAATAGTGATCTTCTTTCGCATGCCCACATTTGAAATGGGCGAGCCAAAGTGTTGCCACTACTTATGCTGATGAATCCTTGATGTTTGATGTTTCTCCTGTGATCAAAGAAACAAAAAAAAATGTTAGTAGCACCTGTAACAAAAGGATAGAGCGTTGAATTCGATAAACTATTTAAACAAATATCTTCTGAAATCCAGAGCGTGATATATTCGATAAACTATTTAAACAGTCAGCCACTGCAGGTTAGTGGAATAGCAGAAGTCGAGAGAGCATAATAATATTTGATATATATCTTAAACACGCAATGCAGGATAAACACTAATGCGGGATAAGCATGCAATGACAGACTAGATTTAAAATAAAACTAGTAAAAAGGTGTGGGGTGCCCAAGCGGGCTGCCCCCGTTAAAGCTTGACTTGGACGCCAATCCGCTAGGGATGAGCTCAAAATATCATAGAATGAGTTGTCATCGAATTTATGGATTAATGTAATCCAATGTCGGGATTTAAGGTCTGGAAAATGAATCCAAAAGGAATGCAATCGGGTGTTCGATTTAGCAGCACTTCGTTGCTTGGAAAATGTCTGTCCAGCCTCTTTCTGGGTGGGAAAGTCCACCAGTTTATAGACCCATGGGGTCTCTTTGGAGGGGCATGCAAGGATTCCACGTGGTGGCCATGCCTTCCCAAAAGGGAGGAGACTCCTCCTTGACTTGGGCTTACATGACTGCCTTTTGTGATAGTCCGCTAACTACCAATCTACCCACCTACACGTGCATGCACAGCAGGCGACAATAACTGATTGTCTTTGGCTGCCACTTGTTTAACGTCTATTCTAAGTCATTTTAATGGCACTTCTAAATGCTTGAATTTTTTCTTTGATTGATTAAATTCACCTTTGATTGATTAAGTTTCTACCCAGGCACAAATGCCAAAGTGTCACGATATCGCGACGTCACGATATCACAACGTTGTGATATCACGACACCAAAAGGGAAACTGGGCGTAGTGGTTGGAGCTATCACGATATTGTGACAGTCGCGATATCACGATAGTGCTACGTCATGACTGTCATGATATCATGACTATCATGATATCATGACTGTCGCGATATCACGACAACGTGACGTCGTGACTATCATGATATCGTGACAGCGTGACATCATGACTGTCATGACATCACGACTGTCACGATATCGCGATAGTGCGACATCATGACTATCACAACGTTGTGACTGTCATGATATCGTGATAGCGTGACGTTGCGATATCATGACAGCACAACATCGTGACTGTCATGATATCGTGACTGTCACGATGTCGCGACAGCGCGATGTCATGACTATCACGATATCACGACAGTCGCGATATTGCGACAGCGTGACGTCACGACCGTCACGATATCACGATAGGCAACCTTTGCCTTTGCCTAAGTGTTAAAAAGCTTGTTTTTTCCTAAGGCTTTCTTTTAATTAAGGTTTGCTCTTAATTAAGGTTTGCTCTTGCTTAAGGCTGAAAGCATGAGATTCCATAAGCTTTTTAGAAAGAAAAACTACTTCGATGCATTCAAATCAAAATAACGCTTAAGTCCTAGAATACGAAATGCATTAAACCAAAGAGGCAAATTGATCGAAATCAGTTACAAGAATTTAGAGAGAAGTCACAGCCATTTTATTAAACTCTTTAACCAAGGTTACAAAATCGCCTCTTCCCTTTTTAGGGGCTAGGAGCGTTAAATGGATTCGGTTACAATCTTGATCATTGATCCTTCTTCCACATGCCCACGTTTGAAATGGGCAGGCCAGAGTGTTGTCGTCACTTATGCCAATGAATCTTCACTTCTTGTTGCTCCTCCTGCAATCAAAGAAACAAACAAGGCGTTAGTAGCACCTATGAAAAGAAGGAAAGTTCATGCTTTGAAATTGCTAAATGATGCATATGAACATTTGCCTAAAACAGTGAATAAAATAAATTTAAATGACCTGAAATCCTGACAGAGGATAGAAGGCATTACTAGAGGGCCACTGCCATTGAAACAGTCGGCCAATTTTCTTTCAACTGGAATTCATCCCTAGGCAGGACGAATTTCGACTACTATTTGTCCCTGGGTGGGACGAATTCTACTGTGTTAGAAAAGCCGAAGTGATACTGCTCCAATGTCGATTCTCGAGACCTCCAAAACACCTACAAATAGAGGGGTTATGTAATTGGGGCCATTTTGTGATGACCCAGATGGTCGGGTTCTCCCAATTTGGCCTCTATCCTCGGGAATTCGATATCTCCACCTGCAAGTTAGTGAGACAACAAAGCGACAAAAGGCATGATAAAATATGATTAGAATGTTATGGAATTGAAGCTATGAGTTAACTAAACAGAATAACATAAGATGCAACATGAAAAAATAACCTAGAATGCTTTGGAATAAAACTTAGAAAATGCGGGGGGTGCCCAAGTGGGCCTCCCACCATTGGCACTTGATTTCGGTGCCAATCCACTAGGGATGGGTCCAAAACCTCTTAAGATTGGGGTGTCGGCAAATTGGTGGTTTGAGGTGGTCCCACCGTGGTCGCCACTGAAAGCATGAGATTCTGAAAGCTTTTTAGAAAGAAAAACTACTTTGATGCATTCAAATCAAAATAACGCTTAAGTCCTAGAATACGAAATGCATTAAACCAAAGAGGCAAATTGATCGAAATCAGTTACAAGAATTTAGAGAGAAGTCACAGCCCTTTTATTAAACTCTTTAACCAAGGTTACAAAATCACCTCTTCCCTTTTTAGGGGCTAGGAACGTTAAATGGATTCGGTTACAATCTTAATCATTGATCCTTCTTCCGCATGCCCACATTGGAAATGGGCAAACCAGAGTGTTGCCACCACTTATGCCGATGAATATTCACTTCTTGTTGCTCCTCCAGAGGGCCACTACCATGAAACAGTCAGCCAATCTGCTTTCAACTGGAATTTGTCCCTGGGTAGGATGAATTTTTACTGCTATTCATCCCTGGGTGGGACGAATTCTACTATGTTAGAAAAACCGAAGTGATACTGCTCCAATGTCGATTCTCGAGACCTCCAAAACACCTGCAAACATAGGGGTTATGTAATTGGGGCCATTTTGGGACGACCCAAATGGTCGGATTCTCCCAATTTGGCCTCTATCCTCGGGAATTCGATATCTCCACCTGCAAGTTAGTGAGACAACAAAGCGACAAAAGGCATGATAAAATCTGATCAAAATGTTATGGAATTGAAGCTATGAGTTAACTAAACAGAATAACATAAGATGCAACATGAACAAATAACCTAGAATTCTTTGGAATAAAACTTAGAAAATGTGGGGGGTGCCCAAGTGGGCCTCCCACCATTGGCACTTGATTTCGGCACCAATCCACTAGGGATGGGTCTAAAACCTCTTAAGATTGGGGTGTCAGCAAATTGGTGGTTTGAGGTGGTCAAATGTTGGATTTGGGTTAGATCCATGCTTCCAAAAGCCACCCAATAACCTCCCTTGCAAAAGAGATTAATGGATGTGAGAAGGTGAATCAAAAGGATGCAAATGGGTGTTCAATTAGACAGCACTTCGTTGCTTGAAATTGCCTCCAATCTGTCTTCTTTTGGGTGGGAAATTCCACCATTTTATAGACCCATGGGGTCTCTTTGGAGGGGCATGCAGGGATGCCATGTGGCGGCCATGCCTTCCCAAGAGGGAGGAGACTCCTCCCTGACTTGGGCTTCCATGACTGCCCTTGTGACAGTCCACTAACTGCCAACCTACCCACCTACACACGCATGCATGGCAGGAGGCAATAATTGACTATCCTTGGCTGCCACTTGGCAGCATTTTTCTTTTTTCCCGTTAAACCTAGAATTCGTCCTGACTAGATACGATTTCAGAATTCATCCCTGGGTGAGACGAATCGCAGTTAGTATTCGTCCCTGGGTGAGACGAATACTGGACAAAGTGCCTGAATGTGCCAAATTGCTTCTTGACTTACAAAATTGCTATGAAAGTGGTTAGGACCACTGTTTGACCTCTGAGGGCTGCCCTGGGGGCTGTGTTTGTCAAAGTGATCAGTGTTTGTAGTCACATAATCGGATTGGTGCTGTTTTGGTGTCTACAAAGGCTTGCTCTTGCTTAAGGCTTGATTTTGCTTAAGGCTTGCTCTTCATTAAGGCTTGCTTTTGATTAAGGCTTGTTAAAACGACTAGCTTTTCTTTGTTTACTTTCTGACCTTCTAAACTGCTGTGCAAGTGGCTAGGACCACTGTTTGACCTCTGAGGGCTGCCCTGAAAGCTGTGTGTGTCAATGCGATCAGTGTTTGTGGTCACATAATCGGATTGGTGTTGTTTTGGTGTCTACATCATGATGTACTGTAGGTAGGAGGTGGAGTGGTGTCGATATAGGATGGATTTGGAGGGGGAGATCATCCGCCTTGGGGGGCGGTTACCTGAGCCTTCGAAAGGTGGATCTTCATGTCAAACGAGGGACAGTGGTACTGAGCAGTCAGCATCATCTCATCGCAGGCAATTGGATGAGGGAGGCGATAGCAAGCATGATGAGGGGGCTAGTAGTAGCCACCCTGCGGGGTCCCATAGGACCCACACCATAGGGGGTAGTTCCCGTCGTACCGATCTTGCATGATCATGGTGGTCGACGCCTTAGGCTAGGTGGTTTTGTTGTATGATTGCGGGGTCAGAGGACTAGTTTTGTAGCCTACGGGAATTTTTTTTTATGATATATATATATATATATATATATATATATATATATATATATATCGGCTTTATTTTGGTTATGCACATGTGATGATTTGATCTTATGCATGATGGTTGATGAATATGGATGTATGCATGTTGATTTATTTTGATGGATGCATATGTTATGATGAATGCAAATGTTTTTGATTTATATGTGATATGCAGAAATGAAATGGATGAATGGAATTTGTGATGTTTGGCTATGGCACCATAGACTGTTTAGAACTCTGTTATTTTGTTTTTAGGCGATTGCTGTGATGAATGACTTTGTATGTATACATGTGGTTTTTCTTTTTTTGTATTTTTTGATGGTATTGCAAAGATGAAAAGTAGCGTAGTTGGTTTAGAAATGTAGCTAAGGTTTTCTGAGACTCAGATGGTTTTAACTCACTATCCATGACTGTACTTTATCTTACAAGACTTTTGGACAAGGTATGAATCAAACTTGTTTTTGACCAAGCTATTTCACATCCTTGTGTGTGCAATTGAGTTCATTTATGTGGTATTGGTCAGGATACCGCCAGTGCTAGATATGTTGTCAACCAAACCTATACTGAGGATCACCTAATTAGCTTCACTAACTCCTTTATTGTATTTAGTCAGATTAATCTATGGTGTTTTCTAGGATACCATAAGCTAGCTCATCCACATGCAAATATTGATCTGTACATGAGTTAATGTGATAGATATATCGTCATGCGAGAGGTTTACCGCCATTGACCGATAGGCTATCAACCAAACCGATACTGAGGCTTGCCTCATGACCTATCGAAATGCTGAGAGTTCCAGGGATTCAAGTTCAACTCCCTTCTTTTCTTCAGTTGTATTGGGATACTTGCTCGTTGATAATGATAAAAATAACTGTTTATTTTTATATATTTTTCTTTTGAGCAAGGGATTTGGATATGGAGTGACAAGAATCACTATTGTATGTGATTTTTGATGTGTGCACTCTAGGATATAAAATTTTGGTGTTTTGACTTTTGCAAATTTTTGATGTTTTGCAACTATGGAGAACTTTGGGATTCTTGGGGAATTGGGTAGGGAGGATGCTTGTCCTTTTGCCAACTCTCAGCATTCTTTGGGTCATTCGCACAGGGGGATGAGCAAGATAACTGTTTCGCTTATGGTGAACTAGATTACTGTGCAGGTTTCATCTTTCATTCACACAACTTAGGAATTTTTATGTGTTTTAATTTGTGTTGGGATGCTACATAACAAGGTTTTATCCAAGTAGAACTCTACCTTCGTAAAATCTGTCTGACTTGGTACAGTACGTGGCTAGAAAGAAAACTGACAACTAAAAGACGAAAACTCTTGATACATTATAAGACCACTGACTCTATTGTGGTAAACAACAGTAAATGGTGTTTGTTTTTTTTTTTATAAAAAAAAAAAAAAATGTGGAACAAGATGGACTAGCAGAGCAATTACAGTCTATGGTGCCTTTGACCTGTACGACCACAAATATGCAATGTATGGATGCGATGCTTAATGCAGCTATATATTTTTGTATTTTTGATGGATTGATTTTTGTGAATATGAAGATGAGTTGAGAGAAGAGCTTTTTATTGATGAATTTGAGCATGCCTAGAAATGAGATGCAAATTTTTTTTTGTGTTTTTCTTTTTTTTGATGATTTTTGGATTTTGGATTTTCTTATTTTTGACCAAGCGATTGTGGGAATCCTTGGAGCATTTTGGGATTGACCAAGCGATTTTAGGGATCCTTGGAGCATTTTTGGGATTGACCAAGCGATTTTAAGGATCCTTAGAGCATTTTGGGATTGACCAAGCGATTATAGGAATCCTTGGAGCATTTTGGGATTGACCAAGCGATTATAGGAATCCTTGGAGCATTTTGGGATTGACCAAGCGATTTTGTGAATCCTTGGAGCATTTTTGGGATTGACCAAGTGATTTTATGAATCCTTGGAGCATTTTGGGATATGGCTCTCTTAGATATGGAATGGTCACAAATGACTAATATTCAAGGGTTCTGTTTCCTTGATTCCATCGAGAGAGGCTAGCCAGTATGTCTTGGGTCCTAACTTGCTATCCATGACATATGGACCTAACCAATTTGCCACAAATTTGTCCCTTAGGTGGGACGACAAACTAGAGTTCTATTGGTTTTCCTTCAAAACCAAATTACCAACCCGAAAGTCCCTCAAGTGAAATTTCATGTTGTAGGCTTTCTTAAGTCGCTCTTGATAGATACGTAAATGCTCGAGGGCATTAACGTGTCATTCATCAAGCAACATAAGCTAGTATAATTGAGCCTACCATGCAGCGTCATCATCGATGAACTCCTACATTGATATGCACAGGGAAGGAATTTCCAACTCTAGAGGCATGACTGCCTCGGAGCCATACACTGGAAAAAATGAAGTGGCCCTAGTGGGCATCCGAATGCTAGTGTGATAAGCCCATAGGGCAAGTGGTATTTGGATGTGCCAATCCTTATGACTGTCTGTGACCATATTTTTAAGGATGGCAACTAGCATTTTTTTTGATGCCTCTGCTTGCCCATTCACCTGCGGATAATAGGGTGTCGAAAAACTATGCTAAATTTTGTACTTTATGGTCAAAACACGCATGTCTTTGTTCTTGAATGGTGTCCCATTATCCGAGACTATTTTGGATGGAATACCAAAATGACATATGATGTTATGCAAAATGAACTCCACAATGCGGGGTCCTGTCGTAGAGATAAGCGAAATTGCTTCCACCCACTTGGTAAAATATTTTGTGGCCATTATGATAAATGTGTGACAGTCTGACGATGTAGGGGAGATATTTCTAATTAGATCGAAGCCCCACTGTGAAAACGGCCAAGAAGACTAGACTGTCTACAAGGCTTTGGAAGGTACGTGCATCAAATTAGCATGATGTTGACACTTCACGCACTTCTTGACATATGCACAACAATCTCGCTCTAAATATGGCCAATAATAGCCCATGCGAAGAATGACCTTTGCGATGGCCATACCACTGAAGTGGCCACCACATGTACCATCGTGTGCTTGGGCGACTACCCAAGTGGACTCTTGCTGGTCCAAGCAATGAAGGAGGATTCCTTCATAGCTACGACGATACAAAATGTCTCCTATCAAGACATGCTTAGCCGCTTTCTACTTGAATGCTCATTTTGTAGCATGTGTCAATCCAAGCGGGAGATTACCTAACTTGAGGTAGTCTCTAATGGGTAAATACTAGTCCTTTTGATCGAAAACCTCGACAGTATGAATAGCCAATCCCTCTTGAAGTTCATCCTTAGCAAATGCTGAGTGGGAAAGAACTTGTAAGAATAGCGTTGTGTTGCTATTAATGGGAGTAGGGGAGAACAAGGACCCCCAGTTGGCATGTTTCAGACGATCGTGGATTCAAAAGAACTTATCCAAGGATGGTTCAATCTGGATCATATGGATTCCTGGCATCAAGTCAGAGCTTGCATGCTCCATCACGGATTGCGATAGGGTTTTGACTTGAATGGTTGTCATATCACTAGAAATGTCTTGCGAGATTAGTGACCCCAAGGAGGCCATTGTGTTCGCAAAACGATTCGATGACCGAGGGAGTGCCTCGATGTCATACCACTCAAGTTTTGCCAAGAATTTGTCCACAAGGGCTTTATAAACCTGCAAAACTAGGCATTTGCATTGGAATACCCCTTTGACTTGATTGACAATTAACATTGAATCACCAAATATGTTCAGTCATTTGATGTTCATGGCGATTGTTGTCTGAAGACCTATGAGAAAGGCTTCATACTCTGCATTATTGTTGGTGCATGGGAAATTTAATTTAAATGACAGGTGCATTGGAGTGCCTTGCGGTGTGAAGAATACTATTCCAATCCCACCACCTTGCTCACATTTAGAACCATCAAAAAATAGGGTTATGTCGACTCGTGACTCAGGATCATCAGAATCTGGCGATTCTGAGACATGGAAGACCCCATCATCGGGTAGTTCTATGACTAGAGGCTGATCATCTTCGAGAGGAGCCTCTGCTAGTTGATCGGATATGACCTGTACTTTGATAGATTTTTGTCCAATAAACTCTATGTCAAATTTCATCAACAACATGATCCATTTCACCGTGCAACTACTATGATAAGTATGACTCATCATGTATTGCAATGTATTCTCCTTAGACACAACATACGTAGTTTTGCTTAGCATGTAGTGGCATAGCTTTTTTGTAGCAAACACCACTGCCAAGTAGAGTTTCTCAACATATGCATAGTTAAGTTCATAACTGACTAGAGTGCGGCTAAGGTAGTAAGTAGCTTGTTCTTTTTGAAGTTCATTCTTTTGGGCCAGCATGGCACCCAATGCCACCTCAGTAGCTGAGATGTATAAGTAGAATGACACTCCTGGTCTATGTGGTGCCAATACTAGCAGCGAAGCCAAGTATTGTTTGATGTCATCAAAGGATGACTGGCACTCGTCATCCCAATGAAATGTAACCCCCTTAATAATTTTTTCATGGGTCAACACTTGTCAGATAGCTGCACTATGAAACGTTTAATCAATGTGACCTTTCCCTGCAGACTTCTGAGCTGCTTAATGGTAGTTGGAGGAACCATTTCAAGGATTTCCTTGACTTTCTTTGGGTCCACCTTGATGCCTCACTTTGAGACTATGAAACCCAAGAGTTTTCTAGATGTGATGCCAAATACACACTTCTTGGGGTTCAGTCTAACTTTATGCTCCATGAGGCGATCGAGGATCTTGCTTAAGTCATCGATATGATCTGAGCACAAAAGAGACTTGGCTAACAAATCATCCATGTAATCTTCCAAAGTTTTATGCATGTAATCGTGGAATATGTACGTCATGGCACATTGGTAGGTGGCACCAGCATTTTTAGGGCCAAAAGGCATGACCTTATAACAAAATTTCCCCCAAGGCATTGTGAATGCTATTTTTAGTTGATCCTTAGGATTGATACGAATCTGATTGTATCCCGAGAAACCATCCATGAGGGATAACATTTCATGACCTACTGTAGCATCTACTAACGCGTCGATGCTCGATAAGGGGAACTCATCCTTAGGGCTCACTTTGTTTGGATCTCAAAAATCAGTGCATATGTGAATCCTCCCATCAGGATTTTGATGGGCACCATGTTGGACAGCCATGGTGGATAATCCACGCAGATGACAAACTGTACATCCAACAACTTTTGCAATTCATATTTGACCATCAAGGCCACTGTTGGGTGCATCTTACATAGTTTTTGCTTAACTAGCTTTATTGTCGGATCAAGCGTTAGATTATGCATGACTAGCTACGGATCTAGCCCCGGCATGTCTTTGTATGACCATGCAAAAACCTCTTTCTTCTCTTTGAGAAGGGCAATGTAGTCGGCTTGCTCTTCGGGGGATAAGCTTACCCCCAGCTTAATAATCTATGGATTCATTGGATCTAAGCCAATGTCTACGTTAGTCGTCTCCTCGATTGACATGTGAGATCCATCCTCCAACTGATGTGGATTCAAGATCAAATGGATATCATTAGCTGAGTTTAAATCTACATTGGGAACCTCAAGTTTCTCTTCAGCTTGAAATATATCCTGAGTTGTCCCTGGGGTAAAATGAGGCATTTTACCGAAAGGCCAATACTTTTTTGGGGAGAGAGGTGAATTGACGCGATCCCAGTCGATGGCATCTGTGTCTAGATGCAATGACCATGTTGGATTAGCCAGATTGTGGATGGGTGCAATCAAATAAATGGAGATCATGTGGATGAAATGAATTTGGTCTCCATTACCATGGGTGTGATAACTCAAACATTTTGGATGCTCTCTATGCTCTGGATCTGGCTCTAGAGGGACAGGCACAAACGAATCAGCCCTATGTGTTGATAGGAAGACAAGGTCTTCCCTCGGCACTGATGTCATTATAGGGTCTCGGGGTGGACAGTGCTCGTCGTAAACTTGGAGCCATGGATCCAACACTTGGTCCCACCCTGTTGGGTCTACGTACCATTCATGCCCTGGCACTATGCCCATGTTTGCAAATATGTCATTAATTCTGAAAGGGAGTCGTTGTTGCATTTGTTGCATGTGGTTGAGATAGGCCATCTCAGTTTCATCTTCCAAATCACTGTCGGAGATCCAAAAATGTTCATTTTCTCCAACAACTGCTTGCGACATATTAGGCTCATCTTGTTTGAGCAAATTAATCTAATCCCATTGTGGTTGTTCCACACTCGGTGGGGGGACCTGATTCTCTTGACGTTGCCCTGGTTCAATTGGAACCTCTAAAGGGAACAGTTTCAAAAATATCTCTGGACACTGTTTATGCTCTCCTTGGAAGTTAGTGTCTGAACTTTCACCTCTTTCTAGCAAAAGAGAGGGATTATTGATGTTACCAAGGGTGGTTGTTGACCATGGGAGATAATCTCCTAATGTATATGTGGTGTGTGGGTTGGCATAAGGATCTGATGCCAATCCACCCTTGTTGCCTATTCCTAGGCCTTGCATGTTTTCCACCAAGATGTCTAAGGGGAGGGGGTGGTTGAACCCTACTCCCGACTTATCATATGACATTTGGTATCTTGGCTGGCAAAGGACATGCACCCCTTGCTCATACCTACCTAGCCCGTATCCATGCCAATTGCATTGGCCAAGATATCTTAGAGCAAAGTCCAGGTTAGACAGGTAATTGACATCCTCTACAAAAGGCTCTTCATCCTTGTCCTTTTGCTTGCATGGCTCAGCACCATGATCAAGGCCCCCATACACAAAATTGGTCTAGTTTGGTGGGTAGCCTAAAGGAATAACTATTCTGATGGGTATGTGAGGTCTCCCCATGTCTTGCACTGATTCTAGTGTGGGCGTTGCTACAACATTCTACACTAGATACTCCCCCAGGCCCATGCTAGCCATTTCAACCGTAATGGTTGACAATTGAGAGGGAGGGAATGGAAGGCCTTCCTGAGTCCATTCCATGTTGGGTGGATTAGGAGCCTCAACTTCTATTGTGCTAGGTATCTCTTCTATTGAGATGGTTGATATTGTTGGTAGCACCTCTTCTAGTGGCTGAGCCTCTTCCAAGATTTGTTTTCCTTTGTCCTTCTATTTATCCATGATCAATGGCATTGATAGTGAAGGAGCGGACGATGAAGATGCACTTGGCTAGGGTTTTTATGGATTAGTCACCAGTGGTGCTCACGGCATCGAACCCTGTCTAGATGAATTTAACTAAAAATCCAAGTGCATCAATGGGAGGATCGATTATGGCTTCAACTACACTGCATTGCAATATTTGAAGGGTTCTAAGTTCACCAAGACTACATGTACTTCTCCTTAAAATGCATACTTTAGACACTGGTGAGCTATCTAAGGGACACACTTCATGTCCCTAATCCATGGCCGTCGTAGCAATATGTTGTATGCCATCTCACCTTCCAAAACATGGCACAATTTTGGTATCATCTTTTGTCCTACCTAAATGGGTAGAACAATTGTGCTGAATATCAAGCATATTGCATCATTGAATGCTCGCAGTGTGTATGTGGAAGCCATGATATGAGAGGCTGGCAGCTTCAGATGTTTTAATGCTATAGTGGTAATGATGTTACTGGACGAGCCAGTATCTACCAACACTCTCTTATATGGGATCTCATTGACCCGCACAATAATGTGCAGGGGTGGATCTGCCATGTCATTTGATACTATTTTAACCTCATCTTATCGAAAGGTAATGACTGGATTCGTACATCATTTTACATGTCCCATGAAGTTATTGAAGGAATTCACTTCGTGAGGCTGCAACTCGATGGCTTTCAAAATTTCCATGAGAGCTTCCCTATGGGGTGCTGATTGCTATATACGCTCATATATGAAAAGCCTAGATGATGTGGTCTACAAAATCTGCATGAGTTTGGTCCGTATCATGACCTCAGGTCTAGATGGAGGCAACTGCACAGTGTGTTGTTGAGGTTGTGACGTTGTTGGAACTTCTTTTGTAGCTACCTCGGGGGAAACTCCTGGGTATTTCTTGTTCTTGGTCACTATGCTGATCATTCCCACAAATCCTTGCATGGGGAGATTCTGTCGCACCTCATTGACCTGAAGAGGTTTTTCTTGTGCCTCGTGGGCAGGAAAAGGGTCCTTTAAAACCCCCATCTATTTATTATTTGGTGCTATGGGGTTGTCCACTACCAATGTTTTATTATCAATCAAATCTTGTATCAATCCCTTGAATTTCCAACATGCATTCAAGTCATGTCCCCTTCGCCTATGGAACCTATAATACAAATCCTCCCTATATCCCTTAGGCTTGGGAGCGTTAGGATCTATGGTTTGGATTTCTGGAAGGGTGATTAAATTTGCCACTGACAAGCAGTCAAATAGGGAGTCCCTAGACTCTGTATAGGGGGTGTATTGTCGCTTAGGGCGACGCTGCTGATTTTGCTCCTATTTTTTATTTTCTCTTTCATAATTAGGAGGCACTGCCTGATAATTAGCCTTTTGAGGCTGTATTTATTGTACAGGCTTAGGGAAATTTATTGCAACTTGATTAACCGCAGCGGGTTTTGGTTGCGTAGTCCCTGTCTTTGTATTTTTTTTCCACTCTTTCTTTTTAGGCTTGGAAATTTCATCCTCTTGTATTTTGATCTCTTCAATAACTTTGGATTGCGCCAAAGCTTCTTCTAGGCTTGCATATTGCTACAGCTACAATAGCCCAGAGATCGATCTCAGACAACTTTGTGCAAACATTTGTGTGAGGTCGGACATAGGGGGAAGGTAGGGTAGCTTAGAAAGCAGAGCCCTCCATCGATTCTCGTAAGCCACCATTATCTCTTCCTCATATTTCATGAGGTTGGCTAGGTCACTCAATGATGCCTTCTTCTTGGTGTTGAAGGCAAAACATTCAAGGAACGCATCCACTAATTGATCCAAATTATTTATGCTGTGCTTCAACAACTATGTGAACCAATCCGAGGCAGCACCTGTGAATGTGGTTATGAATCTCCTTAGCAACAACACATCATTATCCTGAATGCCAAAGCATTGGCTCAAGAATCTTGTCACATGCTCTTGGGTATCCTCTTCACCTTTAAAGACTGCCAACTGAGGCAACTTGAAATGTTTAGGGTAAAGAGGTGTGGGCACTGACGGATGCACTGGATGACTATGAAGTTGATGTAACGTGGGCTTTTGGTGCCTAGAAGCTTTAGTCTCCATAGACTCCAAACGCTCTAATAGCACTTTGTATGCATCGAAATATTTAATATCTTCCTCTTTTGTTTGCTCTTATTGTGAGTTGTGGGAGACTGGAGGCCTATGGGGGGATGGTCGAATGGTAGCCCTCCTGCCTTGATAGGGCATTTTGACCCATTCTATTTCTAGTTCATACTCCTCATAAACTTCTTGAGGAGTCTCTGGGCGAGACTTATAACCCTTAGTGAGTTCCCGTTGAGGGTACCTATTGTTGTTTTGGGGAGTGGCCTCCCTCTTAGGTCTATGGGTCTTGAAGGCAAAGCTTGACGAGGTCGCAGAGACCTATCATGCACCAAGGGATTATGCCTCTCATATTGTTTTGCTTTTTGGGTGCAAGGGGTTGGCATCCTCTCAGGTAGTTTATAAAGCAGCTTGTCTGCTTTGCACTGCATGTGCTCTTTGTTGAGGCGATATAAGTGCTCTAACTACTAATGATCTTGCTCAAGCCACGTGATCTAGGCTTGGCGGGTGGCATGTCTGGCAACTACCAGGTCAATTTGGTCTGCCATCTTGGGCTTAGGAGGCTTGAATATTTCTCCTATGTATTTACCTCGATCGTGATGATCTAAGATTTCAATGGGTCACTTCCCTCTATCGAGGTTGGTGGCATTTACCTGAGGCTCTAGCCTCGATGTGTGATCATGATATCTAGAAGGTGCAGAAGCGCAAGGCTCTTGCACTATATGTTGCTCTTGAGGAAGGTGATGGTCTTCCTCGTACTCCCTTTCATGGGTGTGAAGGGGGTGGGCAGAGTTAGCTCACCCTGTGTGGAGAGCCCTGTGCTCTGGGTTTTATCTTTCAGTTCTAAAAATGATAGAAGGCAAAGGAGAGATGCCATAATCATGTTGCCTCTCCTCATGGACACTGTGCCTCTCTAGCGCTTCATCGCACTGTAGCCACTCATATCTAGTCTCTAAAGGTAGTCTTCTATTTACGTTGAGTGCTACATGTAAAGCTTCTTCCCGAAAGGGGCTATGCTGGATGGGCGTATCCCCCAGAGGGGTGTCCCTATAATTCCACCTTGATGTGGCATGATGTGGACTCTCTTGTGGGCTAGACTGCCAAGGCGGTATGGCCAAGTCCTTAGGGCTAAAGCGAAGGTGACCTGTGCCTACTCTTTGTACACTTTTCAGAGCTTCTACCCTTGATTGGGCTTGGCTACGGGTGTACACCATTGTGGTGCTCTTCTACTAGTTAAGCAATTTTTTTTTATCTTTTTATGATTTTTTTTTGTTACACTAAGCAGAAATGAACACACACATACACAAACGGTGATTATCTCTTTTAAAGATTAATGGTGTGTCCTAGACTAGTTTTAATGTGTTTTGGTGATTTTTTTTTGTTTTTAAAAGTTTTGAAGAACTTTTAAATGCAGAATGTTGGCTCATATGACTCCCATAAATGGTCGCCCCTTCAATATACCATTGCCCGACTGATATACCAACCTCTCTATATACCCGCTCTTACGAGAGGGAAACTATAAGTACATGAGAGCAGATGGTACGTGGAACATAGGTGATACAAAAGGGGGATTGTCCTGTTAATGACACCTACCATAGAAGACTTATCCTCGCACGTTGGGAATCACCCCAGCGACACTCAGTTAGTTTTTGTCAGGATTTACGCCTAACAACAGTGATAATTGGGGTAAATGGATGCAAAAATTAAGCTAAGGTGGTGATGAACCCACCGTTGGTCTTGATCAAGGGTTGGGGTCTTACGACCAGCTCCTTGGTTTAAAAATGCCATGTGATGTGTGTGTGGTTATTTTTATTAAAAATTGAAATAGGCAGAAGCAACTACTTTCCTTAAGAAGGCAAAATTGATAGAAACAAAAAATGGAAAAGCAAAAAATAACAGGAACAAATTTAGGACCCTTACCTTTCTCTGCCTAGACTTGCTGTTTCTGATCCTCGGCCCTAAAAATTCACAATTAAAAATTCGTCCCTGTGTGAGATGAATTACAGAATAGAATTTGTCTCTATCTGAGATGAATTGAAATTCGTCTCAGGGTCAGATGACTTACAGTAAAGTATTCGCCACAGGCAAAGACGAATAACAGTCAGAGCTCAAACAATGGTACCTGTAAGCACAAAATCACAAATTTTTGATTAGTTTCTTGATCTCAAAAATTAGGGGATAGATTCCCACCATGATCACCACTAAAAGCATGAGATTTCAAAATATTTGAAAAGAAAATTATTGCGATGCATTCAAAACCCAAAATTAAAGCTTAAGTCCTAAAATGTGAAATACATGAAATGAAAGAGACAAATTGAAATGAGATACAAGAAAGTAGAGAAAGCACAACGCTTTTTATTTAACTCTCTTAATCTCGGTTACAAAGATGCATCCTCCCTTTTCAGGGGCTAGGAGCGTTAAATGAATTTTGGTTACAATCATGACTTAGTATTCCTCTTTTTGCGTGCCCACATTTGAAATGGACAGGCCAAAGTGTTGTCATCGCTTGTGTTGATGAATCCTTGATTCTTGCTGCTCCTCCTACATTCAAAGACACAACAAGTCGTTAGTAGCACCTGTGAAAAAATATAAGGCTTTTGATCCCAAAACCAATGGAAGATGCATGCGTAAGATTAGCTAAACCGATGAATAAAATGATTCCAAATGACCTGCACATTTGACAGAGACCAGAAAAAATTACCAGAGGGACACTGCCATCGAAACAGTTGGCCAATTCACATTCAACTGCAATTCATCCCTGGGTAGGATGAATTCTACTGTAATTTGTCCCCGGGTAGGACGAATTCGACTGTGATAAAATGCCGAAGTGATGCTACCCAAATGTCATGTCTCGAGATCTCCAAAATACCTGTAAACATAAGGGTTAGCTAATTGGGGACATTTTGGGACAACCCAAATGGTTGGATTTTCCCAATTTGACCTTCATCAACAAGAATTTGATGTTGTTACCTACAAGTTAGTGAGGACCACAAAAGCGACAAAACGTGATAATATTTGATCAAAATCTTATGGAATCGAAATTATAAACTATCTAAATAGCATAAAATGTAATGGAAGATAAACAAGTGATAACATAATAGATTAAAATGAAACTAAAAAAAGTGCAGGGCGCCCAAGCGGGCCGCCCACCATTGGAACTTGATTTTGGCACCAATCCACTTGGGATGGGCCCAAAATATCTTGGAATGGGTTATCAAAAAATTGGTGGATTAATGTGGTCAAATGTCGGGTTTTGGGTCCGGATTCACACTTCCAATAGCCACCCAATAACCTCTCTTGCGAAAGATATCAAGGATGTGGAAGATGTAAATCAAAAGGGTAAAATGTGGTATTCAATTTGGCAGCACTTCGTTGCTTGAAAATGCCTCCAACTTGTCCTTTTTGGGTGAGAAATTTCACCATTTTATAGACCCAGGGGGTCTCTTTGGAGGGACATGCACAAGCACCATGTGACAATCATGTCTTCCCATGAGGGAGGAAAGTCTTCCATGACTTGGGCTTCCATGACTGCCCTTGTGATAGTCCTCTAATGCCCAATATGCCCACCTACATGTGCATGCAAGGCATGAGGCAATAATTGACTATCTTCGGCTGCCACTTGGCACCATTCTTCTTTTTGCCCATTGAACCTAGAATTCATCCTGACCAAAGACAAATTCAGAATTAATCCCTGGGTGAGACGGATCCCAATTTGAATTCGTCCCTGGGTGAGACAAATACTGAGCAAAGTGCCTGAATGTGCCAAATTGCCTTTTGACCTTACAAAATTTCTACAAAAGTGGTTAGGACCACTGTTTAACCTCTGAGGGTTGTCTTGGGGGTTGTGTGTGTCAAAGTGATCAGTGTTTACAGTCACATAATCGGATTGGTGCTATTTTGGTGTCTACACATAGTTGGATATATGTAATACGTAAGGATGGGTGAGCCTCTAAGAAGGTTCAAAGTGGAAATCAATGTAGAATGAACTTATAACAGAGATAGGAGGTCCTAAAGTATGTTATTAAAATTTACAATTACTCCTTGAACAAAGTCTAAGTTCCTTTTGTTTCACTTATTAAAGAGGAAAATATTACCTCTAACCATTCCCATCAACACCAAAAACACTAATAATTTTATTGATCCCAAGGTGGCTAAAAAGTAGACTACTACATGTATCCATGTGATAGCTTTGAATTCATAGTATTCAATAGATACGATTTCCCTTACAAGTATAAAATATCATAATGTTAATATTATCATGGTAGCCTATAACTTAAAATTAGATATGTTTGTGCTTCCATTAGAATGATGTCACATAATTTTAGGAGATAGGTAGTTGTATAAATTAGGTACTATCTTATGGGATATTTTAAATATATGGATGCAACACATAGTATATGATTGACAATACACCCTTAATGGGTTGACAACTAGTCTAATAAGGGTAGTCAGTTCTTATCACAAGGAGAAATTACTTTAAAGAGGGTCTCATGGAGTCATGGCTCAACTTTTTATAGTGCAGTCCATAGAAGTTGTCTCTAGAATTACAAGTTCCTTATTAAGTATTATTAGGGGTTTGAGAAACCTTGTGGACTTTCCCATAGTGTGCACATGACCATACCATCCCATTATTTTTGAGAAATTTATCAACCAACATATGCGCTTATAAATATCCCTATGTGCAAAAGTTATTACAATAACTATTGAAGGCAAGGGTAGTTCAACAAAGTAGTACTCCTTATCCTTGACCGATTTTTTCATTTGAAAAAATATCATGGATATTATATATCATTTTTTGGGTATTGAAAAATATCATTATTAAGGATAAATTCTCAATTTTATTTATAAAGGAGATGCTAGACCAAATACAAGGTATTGGTTTTTCTCCAAGCAGGATTTTATGTTAGGACACCACTAAATTTGTATCCATTGGTGTATTTTTAGCCAGATTAAATCATAGGTCTTGATATCCAAGATCTAATATTAATCACAATATTGAATCTTATTAATATGTGATCTATATAAATCAAATTATAGTCATGAAATAATAACAATATTTTAGAATAATACTCACAATACTATTGATCAAATATACAAGATTTGTATTCATTATTCATTACAATACATAGATCTTTGTCTCCGTAATATAAAATTAGATGTGACGTTTCAATACTTTGATTATTGCTTTCCTCATATGTCCAAGAGATGAATCCTTTCCTATTCCTCACATAAGATAAACATTTCATATCTCTTGATTTTACATCTTGTCATATACATGTGATTCTCCACTTGCATACTTGATACATACACACATGACACATTGCACACACCTACACATTAGATACTTACTCATGTTACTACATGATACTTTGCACACTCTTACACTCTACACACTTGCACACTTTACTGCATGAAACTTGGACTCATCGTACACATTGGCACATACTTTAGGAGAAATATAAATCATAAACCTAATCTAATAATTCACACCCTTATATAATATCTATAATATCTATAATTGTACCATGGAGGTACTTTACCATCTACCAAATAATGTAATATTATCCAACATCCATGACACGGATTTTTCTAAGAGAACATTCAAGACACATGATGAGCACTACAAATTTTTATTCATGCCTTTTGGATTAACAAATCCACCATAAAAATTTCAAAGTCTGATGAATCAATATTTTGGACTTTCCTTCAAGAACTTATTTTTAGTGTTCTTTAATGATATTCTCATTTATAGCAATACTTGGGAGGAGTATTTTTCCCACAATCAAATCTTGTAATTACTTTTGGAAAAACTTACCTTAACCCAAGACCCTAAAATGATTGAGGATATGAAAAACTTACCTTAACCCAAGACCCTTTAAATCTTGTAATTACTTGGGAGGAGTATTTTTCCCACAATCAAATCATATTAAATAAAGGAATTATGGTAGACCCTAAAATGATTGAGGATATGAAAAACTTACCTTAACCCAAGACCCTTTAAATCCTATGAGGATTTTTGGGTCTCATTAGCTACTATCATAAGTTTTTTAAATATTATGACAATATTGCAATTTTGTTGATAACCATGTTAAAAAAAGATTCATTTAGGTGAACTAAAAAAAAGTAAAAAGTGATTTTAAAATTCTCAAGTTGTATATATATGCACCATTCCTGTATTTGTTATGTCATACTTATCTCAAATCATTTACAATTGAAAGTGATACATCAAGGAATAAAAATTAGGCAGGGAGGCCATTAGATTTCACTAGTAAATCCATCATAGGCAAACATTTGAAATATTCAACACATAAGAAATAAATGATCACAATCCTTCATGTGATGGTACATCAACCACCATATATTATGGTCCAATATTTTTACATCAACACTAACCATCATAGCCTCAAAACATACATGGTCAGATTAAACATGAGCTATTTATTATTATTTTTTAAATATGATTATTTATTATTTTTTTAAGTAATATTTTTTATACAATATCCACAACCTGGGTGGCATCCATAAACTTGTTAAATATTTGGCCACAACAGAAATATTTATTTTTCTCTCATCTTACAATACTTTAAATTTCTATAATAGAAACTTAAACTAGAAAATGAATTCTTTATTTGGTTTGGGGTTCCATATTGTGAAGAGGATGAGGTGTAAATAAATTGAGTGCAGTCATCTCATCAGCAGGTGAGCGCATGATCTTCTCCATGTTACTACATGATACTTTACACACTCTTACACTCTACACACTTGCACACTTTACTATATGACACTTGGACTCATCGTACACATTAGCACATACTTTAGGAGAAATATAAATCATAAACCTAATATAATAATTCACACCCTTATATAATATCTATAATTGTACCATGGGGTACTTTAGCATCTACCAAATAATGTAATATTCTCCAACACAATGAAATAGATTTTTCTAAGAGAACATTCAAGACATATGATAAACACTATGAATTTTTATTCATGCCTTTTGGATTAACAAATACACCATAAAAATTCTAAAGTCTGATGAATCAAAAATTTCGACTGTCTTCCAAAAATTCATTTTTAGTGTTCTTTAATGATATTCTCATTTATAGCAATACTTGGGAGGAGCATTTTTCCCACAATCAATACTTGTAATTACTTTGGGAAAAATAATGTTCCAAGTATTTTTTAATTAAAGGGAGATTGAGTATTTAGGAAATTATATTATAAGAAGGAATTATGATAAACCCTAAAATGATTGAGGATATGAAAAACTGACAAGACCCTTTAAATCCTATGAGGATTTTTTGGTCTCATTAGCTACTATCATAAGTTTTTTAAATATTATAACAATATTGCAATTTTGTTGATAGCCATGTTTAAAAAAGATTCATTTAGGTGAACTAAAGAAAGTAAAAAGTGATTTTAAAATTCTCAAATAGTATATATATGCACCATTCTTGTACTTGTTATGCCATACTTATCTCAAATAATTTACAATTGAAAGTGATAAATCAAGGAATAAAAATTAGACAGTACCCATGCAACAAGAGGGAGGCCATTAGATTTCAATAGTAAATCCACCATTGGCGGACATTTGAAATATTTCACAATCCTTCATGTAGTATAAATATTCAGGTAGTATATATGCACCATTCTTGTACTTTTTATGCCATGCTTATCTCAAATCATTTACAATTGAAAGTGATACATCAAATAATAAAAATTAGGCAGTACCAATGCAACAAGGGAGGCCATTAGATTTCACTAGTAAATCCACCATAGGCAAACATTTGAAATATTCAACACATAAGAAATAAATTATCACAATCCTTCATGTGATGGTACATCAACCACCATATCTTATGGTCCAATATTTTTACATCAACACTAACCATCATAGCCTCAAAACATACAAAGCCAGATTAAACATGAGCTATTTATTATTATTTTTTTTAAATGATTATTTATTATTTTTTTAAATAATATTTTTTATACAATATCCACCCACAACCTGGGTGGCTTGTTGTTAAATATTTCGGCACAGCAGAAATATTTATTTTTCTGTCATCTTACAATACTTTAAATTTCCATTATAGAAACTTAAACTAGAAAATGAATTCTTTATTTGGTCTGCGGTTCCGGATTGTGAAGAGGACGAGGTGTAAATAGATTGAGTGTAGTCATCTCATCAGCAGGTGAGCGCATGATCTTCTCCATGTCAAGGGTGACGTTCCTGTGCATATCAAAAGAAGAAGATCTCATGGTACCGTCTGCCTGCAACGGAAATAGCTCCAACAAAGGCGGCAAACTATTTTTTTCCTCTTCTTCTTCACTGGAAATCATCTCTTCTTTACTGGAAATCATCTCTTCAGCACCAATGGGCTCCTACAAGAACAACATCACTTGTCAAAACATAAACATAATTGAATTTGACCCTAATGAAAAGAAATAGCCGGAATGGGCATATACGGGATGGCTTTTTTGAAGTCGATTGTGTAGTGGCATATTCCGAAGTTTGCGGTGGAAGTTGCTTGCAACAACAAATAAAATAAAGACATTATAATAACAGTCTCTACAGAGAGTCTATTTAACAAATAAATAAAGACATTATAATAACAGTCTGTCTGTCTCGTTTAGGTTTAGAGATTAACTCACGCATTTCATTCGAACGGCGGAAACCAGTGGATTGTTCCCGCAGGAGCAACAGCATATCGTAGTACTTTTGTAGTGCTGTTACACCTTCTTGCTGCTGCTGCTGCGAAGTGGGCTTAGACTTTGACGTTCTTCTTCTTTTATAGGTGACTTGCTCAGGCATGTTTGGATTGTTAGTTGTAACAGAGATAACAACTGATATTATACCGAGACGCTTCAGGTTTCCAAATGGAAGAGATGTGCCCCGCAAGAACCCTCAGGTAGGTTTCTAAATGGAAGCGATTTCAGATTTCAGTGCCCAGACCATTCAAATTTTGAATAGAATCAATTTATTTGGACTCATGATAACTGCATGTACACTCTGAAATTAGATTATCTTTCCGTTGTTATTTTTATTTATTTATAATAAGACCCGTTGCTATTTTTATTATTCTCTGTTTACAAATAAAAGAATAATATATTAAACCTTTAATTTATTATTTTTTAATTTTAAATAATTATTATATGATTTCTTATTCTCGACTACTATCTCCTACCATTCTTGGAGTGCCAATATATTATATTTTAATATTCGTACTGCTAATATATTATATTTTGAAATTTGGATATGTATATATTTGCACTACTAATATATTATTT
>JAQPPZ010007888.1:0-128952 GCA_028583015.1 Wollemia nobilis
TGACGTTTTTCTCTTTCGCTGTGTTTTGCTTTACTAGCCGCGAAAACGCGACATGTCACAAAATCGTGACACTTTTTCATTATGTTCACTTTGGCAGCTTTATGTCATGAAATTGTGACGTCTTTTCATTCTGGGCTGTCTCACTACTTTCTGTCACAAAATCGTGACACCTTTTCATTCCGTTCACTTTGGCAGCTTTTTGTCACGAAATCACGACGCCTTTTCATTCCTTTCACTTTGGCAGCTTTCTGTCGTGAAATCATGATGCCTTTCATCTTCGTACCCCTTGGCTGCTTCCTGTCATGAAATCATGATGCTTTCTCTTTTCGTACCACTTGGCTGCTTTCTGTCGTGAAATCGTGATGCTTTTCATCTTCGTACCCCTTGGCTGCTTCCTGTCGTGAAATCGTGACGCTTTTCATCTTCGTACCCCTTGGCTGCTTCCTGTCGCGAAATCGCGATGCTTTTCATCTTTGTACCACTTGGCTGCTTTCTATCATGAAATCGTGACATCTTTTCATTTGGCATGTCTTGCTGCTTCAGGTCACGAAAACGCGACATGTCGCGATATCGTGACAACTTTAGTGCCTTGCCCTGTTTGACTGGTTTGACCACGATTTTGTGACATGTCATGATTTCGTGACAATTTTCCATTCTATCTTTCTCTCTCTTCTATGACCCACGATTTCACAACACGTCGCGATATCACGACATTTTCTCTTCATGATGCATTCTGCTGCTCCTAGCCACGAAAACGTGACATGTCATGAAATCACGACACCTTTTTCGTTCCACTGCATTTCGCTTTTCTAGGCCACGAAAACGTGACATGTCGCGATATCGTGACAACTTTTCATTTTTGGCCATGACAGAGCAAAATGTCATGATATCGCGACAAATTTTCATTTTTGGTCGCGACGGAGCAACATGTCGCGATATCGCGACACTTTCTTTTTCTTGCTATATTTTGCTCTTCCTTTGATTTTTTAGCATCTTGGCCACTGCGGTCTTCTTTGAAAGCATGCAAAAAAGGTGGGTCCCCAATTTTGGGGTGTGTTGTGGATCAGCCACAACAAGTCCCGATAGACTTAGAACCCTTCAAGTATTGTAATGCAGTGCAGCTGATGTCGCAATCTACCCTACCATCAACGCATTTGGATTTTTAGTTAAATCCATCGAAATAGGGTCTGATTCTATAGGCATCCCCATTAGCAAGTTATTCAAAATCCCAATCAGGTTCATCTTCATCATCTGGACCTCCACCAACGACACCATATTTGGGGGCCAAACAGAAGGACAAAGCAAAGAAACCCCTGGAAGAGGCAAAAACTTTGGAAGAGACACTGCCATCAGTATCAACTATCTCTATTGAGGAGATGCCTAACCGAATGGAAGTCGAGGCTCCTAGTTCACCAGACATGGAGTGGACTCAGGGAGAGCTTCCATTCCCCCCCCCTCAACCACCAACGATCACCGTTGAAATGGCCAATACGGGCCTAGGGGAGTATCTAGTGTGGAATATTGTAGCAACGCCCACACTAGAGTCCATGCAAGACATGGGGAGACCTCGCCTTCCCATTGGCACTATTGTTCCCCTAGGCTAATCACCCTCAGCACTGCAACTCTACTTGTAGTGGTTTCCAACCCTTGTACCAATCTGTGCTTCTGCTTTTATACTTTCTGGCAATGCTCTCTGTTTCACCCTGTGACGCTTCGCTTCATCTCCCAGATCTCTTTGTTTCACCTTCCTTGCCTTTTCATTGTTTTTGACTTTATGTTCGACATCGAGACGCTTGATCTTCTCTATGAACTGTAATGCTTCTATATCCCTTACACCTTTATGCCACATGTTCTGTGCTTTTATACATGTTCCATAACGGCCCCCTATAAATCGCGACCAAAAATAGAATGTCGCGATATCGCAATGTTTTTATGCATGCCACTTTGCCCCTCTACCTATATCGTGAAAACAAGACATGTCACGATATTGCAACATTTTTCTGTCAATAGCCTTGTCCGCCTTCATGCGCTGCGAAAATGAGACATCCCACAAAATCATGACATTTATATGTCAACAGCCGAGCAAATGCAACCTGTCGTGAAATCGTGATGTTTTTCTCTTTCGCTGTGTTTTGCTTTACTGGCCACGAAAACGCGACATGTCACGAAATCATGACACTTTTTCATTATGTTCACTTTGGCAGCTTTCTATCATGAAATCATGACGTCTTTTCATTCTGGGCTATCTCACTGCTTTCTGTCGTGAAATTGTGACACATTTTCATTCTATTCACTTTGGCAGCTTTCTGTCATGAAATCGCGATGCCTTTTCATTCCTTTCACTTTGGCAGCTTTCTGTCATGAAATCGTGATGCCTTTCATCTTTGTACCCCTTGGTTGCTTCCTATCATGAAATTGTGATGCTTTCTCTTTCCGTACCACTTGGCTATGTTCTGTCGTGAAATCGTGATGCTTTTCATCTTCGTACCCCTTGGCTGCTTCCTGTCGTGAAATCGCGACGCTTTTCATCTTTGTACCCCTTGGCTGCTTCCTATCGTGAAATCGTGACACCTTTCATCTTTGTACCACTTGGCTGCTTTTTGTCGTGAAATCATGACATCTTTTCATTTGGCATGTCTTGCTGCTTCAGGTCGTGAAAATGCGACATGTCGTGATATCGCGACAACTTTAGTGCCTTGCCCTGTTTGACTGGTTTGACCGCGATAATGTGACATGTCACGATTTCATGAAAATTTTCCATTCTGTCTTTCTCTCTCTTCTATGACCCGTGATTTCACAACACATCGCAATATCATGACATTTTCTCTTCATGATGCATTCTGCTACTCCTAGCCATGAAAACGCGACATGTCACGAAATCGCGACACCTTTTTTGTTCCACTGCATTTCGCTTGTCTGGGCCGCGAAAACACGACATGTCATGATATCGCGACAACTTTTCATTTTTAGTCGTGACGGAGCAACATGTCGTGATATCGTGACAACTTTTCATTTTTGGTCGCGACGGAGCAACATGTCGCGATATCGCGACACTTTCTTTTTCTTGCTATATTTTGCTCTTCCTTTGATTTTTTAGCATCTGGGCCACTGCGGTCTTCTTTGAAAGCATGCAAAAAAGGTGGGTCCCCAATTTTGGGGTGTGTTGTGGATCAGCCACAACAAGTCCCGACAAACTTAGAACCCTTCAAGTATTGTAATGCGGTGCAGCTGATGCCACAATCTACCCTGCCATCAACGCATTTGGATTTCCAGTTAATTCCATCGAAATAGGGTCCGATTCTATAGGTATCCCCATTAGCAAGTTCTTCAAAATCCCAACAAGGTTCATCTTCATCATCTGGACCTCCACCAACGACACCATATTTGGGGGCCAAACAGAAGGACAAAGCGAAGAAACCCCTGGAAGAGGCAAAAACTTTGGAAGAGACACTGCCATCAGTATCAACTATCTCTATTGAGGAGATGCCTAACCGAATGGAAGTCGAGGCTCCTAGTTCACTAGACATGGAGTGGACTCAGGAAGAGCTTCCATTCCCCCCCCCTCAACCACCAACGATCACCGTTGAAATGGCCAATACGGGCCTGGGGGAGTATTTGGTGTGGAATATTGTAGCAACGCTCGCACTAGAGTCCATGCAGGACATGGGGAGACCTCGCCTTCCCATTGGCACTATTGTTCCCCTAGGCTACCCACCGAACCAGACAAATTTTGTGTATGGGGGCCTCGATCATGGCATTGCAACATGCACGCAAGAGGACGAAGATGAAGAGCCTTTTGCCAAAAATGTCAATTATTTGTCTAACCCAAAATTTGCTCTGAGATACCTTGGCCAATGCAATTGGCATGGATATGGGTTAGGTAGGTATGAGCAAGGGATACGTGTTCTTTGCCAACCAAGATACCAAATGCCATATGACAAGTCGGGAGTAGGGTTCAACCACCCCCTGCCCTTGGACATCTTGGTGGAGAACATGCAAGGCCTAGGGGTAGGCAACAAGGGGGGATTGGCATCAGATCCTTACGCCAACCCTAACACAACATATAAATTGGGGGATTATCTCCCATGGTCGACAACCACCCTTGTTAATCTCAATAACCCTTTCCCTTCGTTGGAGAGAGGAGAAAGCTTGAGAGCTCATTTTCAAGGAGGGTATAGACAATGTCAAGAGGGATCTTCGGAGGATGATTCAAAGTATCAACCAGCATCATATGACCTCTTCGAATTAGATAGTGATCATTCACAAGTGGTCCCCATGAATGACTATCAAGAGAGCCTCTTGACGATGTTCCCTCTAGAGGCTCCAATCGATCCAGTGCTGTGTCAAGAGAATCAGGCCCCACCGTAGAGAGCGGAACAAACACAATGGGGCCAGATCAATTTGCTCGAGCAGGACGAGCCTGTCATACCTCAAACAATTTTCAGAGCCAACGAGGGCTTTTGGATCACTGATAGTGATTACGAAGATGAAATAGAAATGACATATCTTAATCACATGCGATAGATGTAACATCGATAACCCTTGGAGATTAACAAAATATTTGAACAACTGAACATAGTACCAGGGCATGAGTGGTACGTAGACCCAGCGGGGTGGGACCAAGTGTTGGATCCACCGCTTCAGGTATACAAAGAGCACCTTCCACCCCGAGACCCTAGAGTGATATCAGTGCCGAGGGCAGACCCTGTCCTCCTATCAGCACATAGGGCCAATCCATTCATGCCAATACCCCTAGAGCCAGATCCGAAGCATAGGAATCATCTAGAATGTTCACATCACCACACCCATAGTAATGGAGACCAAAATCATTTCATCAACATGATATCCATTGACTTAATTGCCCCCATCCACAACCCGGTCGATCTAGCATAGTCATTGTATCTAGACATAGATGCCATAGACTGGGATCACGTCAATTCACCGCCATCCCCATCAGAGTACTGGCCTTTCGGTGAAATACTTCATTTTACCCCTAGGCCAGCTCAGGATATCTTCCATGCTGAAGAGGAACCCGAGGTTCCTAATGATGATCTTAACTCAGAAAATGATATCCATTTGATCCCAACTCCACACCAGTTGGAGGACGGATCCCACATGTCGGTCGAGGAGATGATTGACGTAGACATCAGCTCAGACCCAATGAATCCATAGATCATCAAGCTAGGGGTAAGTTTATCCCATGAAGAGCAAGCTGACTACATTGTCCTTCTCAAAGAGAAGAAGGAGGTTTTTGCATGGTCATACAGAGACATGTTTGGGCTAGATCCACAACTATTCATGCATAACCTAACGCTTGATCTGATAGTCAAGCCAATTAAGAAAAATCTATGCAAGATGCACCCAACAGTGGCCTTGATGGTCAAAGATGAATTGTAAAAGTTGTTGGATGCACATTTTGTCATCTATGTGGATTACCCACCATGGCTATCCAACATGGTGCCCATCAAAAATCCCGATGGGAGGATTCACATATGCACTGATTTTTGAGATCTAAACAAAGCAAGTCCTAAGGATGATTTCCCCTTGCCCAGCATCAACGCCTTGGTAGACACTACAGTGGGTCATGAAATGCTTTCCCTCATGGACGGTTTCTCAAGATACGATCATATTTGTATCAATACTGAGGACCAGCTAAAAATAGCATTTATAACGCCTTGGGGGACATTTTGTTACAAGGTCATGCCTTTTGGCCTTAAAAATGCTGGCACCACCTACCAACGTGCCATGACATACATCTTCCATGATTACATGCACAAAACTTTGGAATATTACAAGGATGATTTGTTGGCCAAATCTCTTTTGTGCCCAGATCATATCGATGACTTAAGCAAGATCCTCGATCGCCTCATGCAACATAAAGTTAGACTGAATCCCAAGAAGTGCGTATTTTGCGTCACATCTAGAAAACTCTTGGGTTTCATAGTCTCAAAGCGAGGCATCGAGGTCAACCCAAACAAAGTCAAGGCAATCCTTAAAATGCTTCCCCTAACTACCATCAAGCATCTCAGAAGCCTACAGGGAAAGGTCACGTCGATCAAGCACTTCATAGCATAGCTATTCGACAAGTGTCGACCCATGAACAAATTATTGCATAAGGGGGTAGCATTTCATTGGGATGATGAGTGCCAGTCAGCCTTCGATGACATTAAACAATATTTGGATTCGCTCTCAGTATTGGCACCACCTAGACTAGGAGTGTCATTCTACCTATACATCTCAGCTACTGAGGTGGCACTGGGTGCCATGCTAGCCCAAAAAAATGAACTTCATAGAGAACAGGCTACGTACTATCTTAGCCGCACCCTGGTCAGTTATGAACTTAACTATGCATACGTTGAGAAAATCTGCTTGGCAATGGTGTTTGCTACCAAAAAGCTGCACCATTAGATGTTGAGCAACAAGACGTATGTTGTGTCTAAGGAGAATCCATTGCGATACATGATGAGTCGTACTTATCATAGTAGTCACACGGCAAAATGGATCATGTTGTTGATGGAATTTGACATAGAGTTTATTGGAAAGAAATCCATAAAAGGTCAGGTCATAGCAGATCAACTAGCAGAGGCTCCTCTCGAAGACGATCAGCCTTTAGTCATAGAACTACCCGATGATGGGGTCTTCCATGTCTCAAAATCACCAGATTCTGATGAGCCTGAGTCACAGGCCGACATAACCCTATTTTTTGATGGTTCTAAATGTGAGCAAGGTGGTGGCACGAGAATAGTATTCTTCACACCGCAAGGCACTCCAATGCCTCTGTCATTCAAACCAAATTTCCCATGCACCAACAACAATGCAGAGTACGAAGCCCTGCTCATAGGTCTTTAGACAACAATCACCATGAACATTAAATGATTGAATATCTTTGATGATTCGTTGTTAATCGTCAACCAAGTCAAAGGGGTATTCCAATGCAAATGCCCAGTTCTACAGGCCTACAAAGCCCTTGTGGACAAATTTTTGGCAAATCTTGAATGGTACGACATCGAGGCACTCCCTTGGTCATCGAATCATTTTGTGGACACTATGGCCTCTTTGGGGTCGCTAATCCCGCAAGATATTTCTGGTGATGACCACCATTCAAGTCAAAACACTATCACAATCCATGATGGAGCGTGCAAGTTCTGACTTAACACCAGGAATCCACATGATCCAGATTGAACCTCCTCAGGATAGGTTCTATCGAATCCATGATCGTCTGAAACATGCCAACTGGGGGTCCTTGTTCTCCCCTACTCCCCTTAATAGCAATACAATGCTATTCTTGCAAGTTCTCTCCCGCTCAACTTTTTCTAGGGATGAACTTCAAGAGGGACTGGCTATTCATACCATCGAGGCTTCTGATCAGCAGGATTGGTATTCACCCATAAGGGACTACCTCAAGTTAGGTAACCTCCCACTTGGATTGACGTATGCCGCAAATTGTGCATTCAAGCAGAAAGCAAAAAAGCATGTCTTGTTAGGAGACATTTTGTACCATCACAACTATGAAGGGATCCTCCTTCGGTGCTTGGACCAGCAAGAGTCCACTTGGGCGATTGCCTAAGCGCACGATGGTACATGCGGTGGTCACTTCAGCAGTATGGCCATCGCAAAGTGCATTCTTTGCATGGGCTATTATTGGCCATATTTAGAGCGAGATTATTGCGCATATGTCAAGAAGTGCATGAAATGTCAACACCATGCTAATTTGACACACGTACCTTCCTAGGCCTTGCAGCCAATCCAATCGGCTTGGCCATTTTTGTAGTGGGGCCTAGATCTAATCATAAAGATCTCCCCTATGTCATTAGGTCGTCACACATTTATCATCACGGCCACAGAGTACTTCACCAAGTGGGTGGAAGCAGTTCCGCTTACCTCTACGACTGGAACCCACATTTCGGAGTTCATTTTGCACAACATCATATGTCATTTTGGTATTCCATCCAAGATAATTTTGGATAATGGGATGTCATTCAAAAACAAAGATGTGCGTGCTTTGACCACAAAGTACAAAATTCAGCATAGTTTTTTGACACCCTATTATTCGTAGGTAAATGGGCAAGCAGAGGCTTCGAACAAAATGCTAGTTGCCATCCTCAAAAAGATAGTCGCAGATAGTCATAAGGATTGGCACATTCAGATCCCACTTGCCCTATGGGCTTATCGCACCAGCATTCGGATGCCCACTAGGGCAACTCCATTTTCGCTCGTGTATGGCTCTGAGGCTGTCATGCCTCTCGAGTTGGAAATTCCTTCCCTGTGCATATCAATGCAAGAGTTCATCGATGATGATACTGCGTGGCAGGCCCGATTAAACCAGCTTACGTTGCTTGACGAACAACATGTTAATGCTCTCGAGCATTTACGTATCTATCAAGAGCGACTTAAGAAATCATACAACATGAAAGTTCATTTGAGGTACTTTCAGGTCGGTGACTTGGTCTTGAAAGAAAACCAATAGAACTCTAGTTTGTTGTCCCATCTAAGGGACAAGTTCATGGCAAACTGGTTAGGTCCCTATATAATTGATAGCAAAATAGGACCTGGAACATACTGGCTAGCCTCTCTTGACGGAATCAAAGAACTAGAACCCTTGAACATCAGTCATTTGCGGCCATTCCATGTTTAGAAGAGCTATAGCCCAAAAAAAATGCTCTAAGGATTTACGTAATCTCTTGGTCAATCCCCAAAATGCTCCAAGGATTTTTGTAATCGCTTGGTCAATCCCCAAAATGCTCCAAGGATTTCCGTAATTGCTTGGTCAATCCCTAAAATGCTCCAAGGATTTCCGTAATTGCTTTGTCAATCCCCAAAATGCTCCAAGGATTTCCGTAATCGCTTGGTCAATCCCTAAAATGCTCCAAGGATTTTCGTAATCGCTTGGTCAACCCCAAAATGCTCCAAGGATTTTCGTAATCGCTTGGTCAATCCCCAAAATGCTCCAAGGATTCCACCAATCACTTGGTCAACCCCAAAATGCTTCAAGGATTCCACCAATCGCTTGGTCAATCCCCAAAATACTCTAATGATTCCCGCAATCGGTTGGTCAAAAAACAATAAAATTCAAAAAACAATAAAATCATCAAAAATAACAAAATTTGCATCTCATTTCCATGCATGCTCAAACTCGTCACAAAAATAAAGAGCTCTATTTTGCATATCATCTTCATATTCACACAAATCAATCCATCAAAAACACAAAAATATATAGTTGCATTACGCATCACATCCATACATTACATATTTGTGGTCATAAAATTCAAGGCACCATAGACTGTAATTACTTGGCAAAACCCTCATTTTCCACATTTCTCCGCTCTATAAAAATTCCATCAAAGATAAACGCCAATCACATCTTTTCACCATACTATAGTCAGTGGTCTTCTAATGTATCAAGAGTTTCTATCATTCAGTCGTCATTAGCTTTCTAGCCATGTACTGTACCAAGTCAGACAGATTTTAAGAAGGTAGAGTTTTACTTGGATTACACCTTGTTACGTAGCATCCCAACACAAATTAAAACACATAAAAAATTCCCAAGTTGTGTGAACAAAAGATGAAACCTGCAAAGCAATCCAAGTCACCATAAGCAAAATGGTTATCTTGCTCATCCCCCTGTGTGAATGACCCCAAGAATGCTGAGTGTTGGCAAAAGGACAAGCATCCTACCTACCCAATTCCCCCCGAATCCCAAGTTCTCAAAAGTTGCAAAACATCAACAATTTGCAAACGTCAAAAATCCAAATTTTGACATCACAACCAAAGTGCATACATCAAGAAAAGCACATAAAATAGCGATTCTCATCACTCCATATCCAAATCCCTTGCTCAAAAGAAAAAACAAAAATAAACAGTGATTTTATCACTATAAAAGAGCAAGTATCCCAATACAATTGAAGAAAAGAAGGGAGTCGAACTTGAATCCCTGGAACTCTCAGCATTCCGACAGGTCATGAGGCAAACCTCAGTACCGGTTTGGTTGATAGCCTATCAGTCACTGATGGTAAACCTCTCGCATGACGATATATCTATCACAGTAGCCTATGTGCAGATCATGTTTGCATGTGGATGAGCTAGCTTATGGTATCCTAGATAGCACCACAGATTAATATGACTAAATACAACAAAGGAGTTAGTGGGGCTAATTAGGTGATCCTCAGTACAAGTTTGGTTGATAGCCTATCTGGCACTGGTGGTATCCTAACAAACACCACATAAATGAACTCAATTGCACACACAGGGATGTGAAATAACTTGGTCCAAAACAAGTCCGATTCATACCTTGTTCAAAAGTCTCGTGAGATGAAATTACAATCGTGGCTAGTTAGTTAAAACATCTGAGTCTCAAAAAACCTTAACTACATTCGAAACCAACTTGCTATATTTTATTCTCACCTTGCCATCAAAAAAAAAAAACATGGTCCACATACATGAAGAAATTCAGGTCACACAATAATCACCCCGCACAAAAAAAACCATAAACTCTAAATAGTCTATGGTGCGACCGCCAAAAAAAATATCACAAATTCAATTCATTCATTCCATTTGCATATCATATAAATTAAAAATATTTGCATTCCATCAAAACATATACATCCATAAATATAAACTAACATGCATACATCCATATTCATCAATCATCATACATAACATCAAATCATGACATGTGCATACATAAAATAAAGTCATTTGTATATATCATCAAAAATGCCCGTAGGCTACAATGAACCGGTCTTGTGACCCCGCAAAAAAATACAAAAGCTCAAAAATCCCCAAAGCCTAAGGCATCGGCCACCATGATCACACAGGATCGGTGCAACGAGAACTACCCCCCATGGTGTGGGTCCTATGGGACCCCCCAGGGCGGCTACTGCTAGCCCCCGCATCACGCCTACTCCCCCCTCCCTCATCCGATCACTTGTGATGAGATGATGTTGACTACTTAGTATCACTACCCCTCGTCTAGCGTGAAGAGCCACCTCCAGAGGGCTCAGGTACCCGCCCCGCAAGGTGGATGATCTCTCCCTCTAAATCCATCCGGTGTCAACACCACTCCACCTCCCGTCGATGGTACATTGCTACTACATCATCCTGTTGTGCCAGTTGCATCCGTAGGAGATCCCTCTCCTGTGCAGCATCGGTATCACCCTCCTGCCGGTGGTGCACAGCCCATGCATTCTCCTGCTCTGCTAGCTGAGTCTGCAAGAGATCTCTCTCTTGCAGAGCCTCCCCCAGCCCCTCATCTCACCTCCGTAGCAGCCCCACCAATCACGCATTATTAGTGTGCACCCCTGCCTCTGTGTCCTCCGCCACTACCTGGTGCATCGATGAATTCGGGACTACAGCCTGCCCTAGCTCCCACTACTCTGGGGCATCCTGCATCTCCAACTGATCTGGAACACCATAATATGCACCCACATCATCTACCTCCACCATGTCCGCATCCTCTAGCAGAGCTCCCCAATCATCTCCTGGTACCTCAGCACCCTCCCCTCCTACTGTTGCTACCTCTATGCCTCCCAGTGGCCCCTCTCCCCACCATCATCGTAGTATCCACCACTGGTCATACTCTGTGGTAGTCTCGATGTTGTCCACATCTAGGACATCAATCATCGCATCTGAATCCTCACCTAGTGGCACGATGATCGGTCGGTCCAGAGTCCTCTCGTCCCCCAATGTCGATAGACCACGGGCTCACCAGGAAACCCCTGGTGCACCCTAAACTGTCGTGTCACCTAGCTGTAAGGGAAGAACTCATGCTCGGTCCCATGCTACCCAATCAGCCATCGCTCCCTACATACCCATCGGAGCCACTCTCTAGCCTCAGGCTAGGCTGGACAGTCCCAATAGGGGTGCCAGAACACCTCCCCTAGAGCAAGCCGAGCGAAGGCATCGACATAGTGCCCCATGACACGTACCCACTATTGACTCTATCCCTGCTCCTTAGACCACCACCACAAATCCATGTAACCTATGTCCTTATCCATCATCTCTACCTGAGTCATCCATGGCAACCCAACAAGCCTCTCCATCGCTATGTGCTACCAAGCCCAGCTCTGCAATAGATAGCTGCAACTAATCCCCTTCTGCCTTCGATAGCGAACCTCGTATAGCTCACCATAGAGCTATGCCAACAGTGTCTATCCCCACCTCATGATCAGCGATGCCTCCGTCGGGCACTCCACCAGCCGATAGACAACATCCAGCAGGTTCCATGGGAACCTCGTGCCTGACGAGTCAGGTAGCAGCATGTTAGAGATGAGGCCCATCAGTACTGCATGCCTCACTCCTAACACACCCCTCTCAAGCCACCATCATACTAATATACCACCAATATGGCAGTCGCCCTCTGCCTTCTCCACTGGGCTCTCCACACCTAGCTCCTCCCCATGCCCGAAGCAGCATGTCAGCACTATTGTCTGCTGATCTCACGGTGTCATCCTGATCGGAAGTCCATCTATCGAAATCCAAAGAATCTGATAGACATCCTCCAAGGTCACTGCCATCTCCCCTATTGGGAGATGGAAGGTGTTGGTCCGGGGATCCCATAGGTTGATTAGGGCCATCAGATAGGCCCGATCCCCGACCACTGGCTCCGGCTGAGCCACCCGCTTGAGCCCAAGGGCGTCAAGCCACTCCCAGTCAGCCACAGTTAGCGCCTCCCATGCTTCAGCAAAAGCAGTAGGCACACGATATCAGCTCTTCACAACCTGCAAAATAAAACCACACAAAAACATTAAAACTCATGAAAAATTGCATAAACAACAACATGAATATACAACACTACATCAAACAATGCACAGCTCAAAAAACAACACAAACAACAAAACAATTAATTTGTCAGCCTAAAGTTTTTAACTTTAAATTGATAAATTAAACAAAAAAAATCAAAATTCAAAACAATTAATTTGTCAGCCTAAAGTTTTTAACTTTAAATTGATAAATTAAACAAAAAAAATCAAAATTCAAAACAATTAATTTGTCAGCCTAAAGTTTTTAACTTTAAATTGATAAATAAAAAAAATCAAAATTCAAAAACTTAATTTGTCAACCTAGGGTTTTGTACTCTCAAATTGGTAAATTAAGCGAAAAACAACAAAAATAGTAAAATTAATTTGTCAACCTAGGGTTTTTAACTCTTAACTGATAAATTAACCCCAAAAACAATAAAACTCGACTAGGGTTAGCCTATGTTTTCAGCTGAGTTTCGATTTTGTTTTGTTAGCCTAGGGTTTCTTTGGTTTACAAAAAAATGGACACAAACACACATGGTTCCCACTAGGATTCCAACCTAAGTTTTAATGAAGCCATACAAAAACAAATAAATGCATCCATTTCACTAAGGTTTTTATTTTTCACATTTGAAACAAAATACAAAAAAAAGAGAAGTAAAAACAAATAAATTTGCGGCTTTAAAATTGTAATATAACAAAATTCAAGCAATAACGGTGAGGATCACTTATTGGTCTCGCTTCGGCTTCGCCGCTCAATCCAGTTCATGCACTCATGATGTCGAGAGAAATTTGGCAGCGCTTCGCTTCGCAGAATTAACCTCCTCCTCCCCAGAGCTCCAAATCGCCAGAAAAAAACAAGTGCAAATGAGCCCAAAACCTAGTTTTGGCCTCTAAATAGGCTTTTTGAGCCTGTAATCATTCCTCCCTGGGATGAGCACTCTGGTTAGTGCTCATCCCACCCTAGAATGAATACTACATAGGAATTCGTCCCACCCTGGAATGAATTCATCACACAAATTTAAAAAATAGCAAAAAAAATGCACAAAAATGCACCAAAAACAACAATAAAACTATCCAATGAGAGTGCTTTTGCACTTAACATTTCGGGCATGCAAAACCAATTTCGGGGTCACAAATACTCACTATCCTACATCCTAAGAAGGCTACCATAGCCGGACCACTCCACGGGAAGACGGATCTTCGAGAATTTCATCCCCATGCGACGTCGCAAAAAGGGTCAAAACCCACCCAAAAATAGCAATAGAGTTGTCAAATGATGGCGCCTTCACGCCTGACATTCTTGGCATCCAAAATAGATGTTGGGATTACAAATTGTCACTATCCTACTCCCTAAGAAGTCCACCATGGCCGGACCGCCCCACGGGAAGATGGATTTTTGCCAATTTTAGCCCCGAAAAGCATCACCAAAAGGGTTCACACCCACCAAAAATAGGTCAGACTGTCGAAAAACTGCACATACATTCAAAGATAAATCTCTGAAGGCACCCTTACACAAGTCATATTGGGTCAAGTGACTCATCGCTTTTCTCATGAAGGTCATTCCCTCATCGATTCGTTGCTTGAGGGGGTAGTCACACTTAGTCACCAATCAACAAATACATACACCCAACCATGGAAATGGCATGCATTCCAAGAATCATTGACAAATATAATCACCCTCCTGCTTGGGGCAGCAAACAAGCAATAATCACAAACTGATCAAACACTTGGCATTCATGAATCATGAACTCAATGTTCCCACAGAAAAAAGGTTGCGCCCTTTGCCTATTCATGACTGATCAATGTCCAAGCTCAAGTAACACCTCACCGAAAAAGGTTAACACTTGAACTGAGTTCCTTCGCTTGTCAGAAGCAAGGATTCAAGAATGCATGCCCTTTCCATACTTGGGGCATCAAAAGTTGGTTAGGTTACTAGAAACCCTAATCATTAGTGCTTTGGTTATCTATTTTTGCTCGGTGCTCTGCCTTGCACAGCGCATCCCAAAAAGGGGCATCTATAGAAACCAAAACAGCACCAATCCGATTATGTGACTACAAACACTGATTGCATTGACACACACAACCCCAAGGGCAGCCCCCAGAGGTTAAACAGTGGTCCTAACCACTCTCACAACAGTTTTGGAAGGTCAAAAATCATTTTGGCACCTTCAGGCACTTTGCTCAATATCCATTCCACCCAGGGATGAATTCAAACTAAGATTCGCCCCACCCAGGGACGAATTCATAATTCACTCCTGGGTGGGGTGAATTGCAGGTTTGATGGGAAAAAATTTAAATATTGACAAATGGCATCTCAGATACGCCACTTAACGCTTCCTTCATCGCATGGGAGTGTGGGTGAGCATTTTCGAGCGTTAGAGGCAGTTGCAAGGGCAGTCATGAAGTCCCTAATCAGGGAGGAATCTCCCTCCCCCTGAGAAAGCATGATTGCCAAGTGGCGCCTCTGCATGCCCAATTCAAGAGACCTCCAAGTCTATAAATTGGTGAGTTTCCTCACCCCAAAAGAGAGGAGAGGGAGCATTTTAAGCAACGAAGTGCTGCCATTTTATTTCCCCATACACCTTTAGTTGATTTGTGCCCTTCACATCCGTGATCTCTTTTCGAGAGGAGGTCATTGGGTGATCATTGGAAGGTCGAATATTGAGCCCAAAACCTGACATTTGGCCATAGAATACCACCCAATTTTCTGACAACACTTTACAAGAGATTTTGGACCCATCCCAAGTGGATTGGTGCCGAAATCAGGTCCCAATGGTGGGCGGCCTGCCCGGGTGCCCCCGCACTGCTGTGAGTCTAATCGTCCCTTTTAGGAATGATTAGGAATCTATGGTAGATTGTTCTTTCTATCATTTTTATCTTGCATTTCATCTTATGTTGCTTAGATAGTTTGTAATTTCAATTTCGTAATGTTTTGAGCAAATCGTATCATGTTTTATCATTTTTTGTCTTTACTAACTTGCAGGTAGCATCATCAAATTCCCATTAATGGAGGCCAAATTGGGAAAATCTGACCATCTGGGTCTTCCCAAAATACCCCCAATTAGCTAACCCCAAGTTTGTAGGTCTTTTGGAGCTCTCTAGGTAGGACATTTGGGAAAGTACCTTTTCGGTGTTTTGTTGCAGGTAAATTCGTCCCGCCCCAGAGCGAATTCAAATTGATGAGGGATTTCCTGACTGTTCCTTTTGCAATGCATTCTTGGTGATGTTTCTATGCCCCTGTAAAATTTTTAGGTCATTTGGATACCGTTTAGTCATCGTTTTACCTATTTCTTGCATGCACTAATCGTAGGCTTGGGGATTGCATGTTTCATCTCATCCGCAGGTGCTACTGATTGTTTCTTGTTTCTTTGAATGTAGGATCTGGACATCAAAGGAGTGGCAGCCAGTCAACATCCGTATACATAAGCGACGGTGACATTTGGTCCACCCACTTTACATGTGGGCACACGAAAGAAGGAATGGCATCCGTGGATGTAACAAAGAAATGAATTTAACGCTCCTCGCCCCCCTAAAAGGGGAGGAAGCGAATTGTAATCGAGTTCTGAAAAGACATCAATAAAAGAAAGGGTTGTCTTCCTTATTTGCTTTGTTTGGTTTCGATTTGTTCATGCTTTCTCTTGTTTCATGTGTTTTCGATTCGTAGGATTTAGCGTTAAGTTTAGTTTAATTTTTGCATCGTACTTGGAG
Source organism: Wollemia nobilis (assembly GCA_028583015.1). Taxonomy (NCBI): domain Eukaryota; kingdom Viridiplantae; phylum Streptophyta; class Pinopsida; order Araucariales; family Araucariaceae; genus Wollemia; species Wollemia nobilis. The sequence goes on from JAQPPZ010007888.1 coordinate 16,449, forward strand.
CCCTATTTCCTTTTTGCTTTCGTATCCTCGTGCTTTCAAACATTAAGTTTTATAAGAGCAATAATTATGGACACACAACAAGATGGTGTAGAGCAAATATTACAGAAGTAGGTATGAAAAGGATTAGGAACATGGATGAGAACAAGAATAGGAACAAGAACAAGAACATGGATGAGAACAGGAAGAGGAACAAGAACATAAATAGAAATGATAACAAAAACATAGATGATATCTTGGAAAGAAATAGTGAGAGGATTCAGAAAACTAACAAAAGAAGAGAGAAATATAAAAGCATAGATCTATGATTTCAGGGAGAAGAAATAATCCCACCCCAGAATTAACCACCTCATGGGGAGGTGGGGGAGGGGATAAGCTAAGAGACTCATTCTTAGCCCTGAGCCCCAAATGTGACTCTTTGCCATTGATGACAAAGGGGGAGAGATTTTTATATTGGTAAGAGTTTTTGGTATGGGGAGATATTTGATATTTGAGAGAGCATTAGGCCAGGGCGAGCAAAGTCCTATGGGGAGTAGAAAATAAGGTTAGATTTTAGTAAATGAATATGGGTTGCCATCGATGACAAAGGGGGATATTGTTGGATATTTTGAGTCCCTAAGCTAAAAATTTGTCATTGATGTCAAAAGGACCTATGCAAGTAAGCACTATGATTTTATCCACAAAGAGCTTCATGAGAAGTAAAGGTTTTGATCAAAAGGATGCATGGCATTTGGTTCCAAAAAGGATATTCAAGGGAAGCTTAGCAAAGGGTTTTTATTTAAAACCATGGATGGCAAATTTAAATGGGTTTTTCTTAAAACCCAAGTTGGCTTTTCGTTTCATCGAAAAGGGTGCCCGATGATGAATATATTTAATTTTAAAGGTTTTATTTAAAACCATGGATAATATATTTGAAATGGGTTTTTCTTAAAACCCAAGTTGGCTTTTCGTTTCATCGAAAAAGGTGCCCCGATGATGGAGATATTTAATTTTAAATATTTAGTTTAATTTTTAAATAATTCAAAATTTATATTTTAATTTTTAAATTAAAAGTAAAATTTTATTTGCCCACGTCATGAGGAAGCACATATATTTCCAAGAAGAAGGAAGGCATATATATATGCCATTAAATTCTTCAATTTAAATTATCCTTGCTCTTGTTGTTAATGTGATTGTCGGAAAGTGAATAGAGCTTGTGTGAAAAAGGTTTAAGTGGTAGAAGCAACGAATAAATCAGAAGACGTGCGAAAACCAAGTCACCTTGGGTAGTGTGACATGTTGGCAACTCAGGCAGTGCAAAGGCATTTGGTAGCAAAAGGTCATGCATTCAATTTTTGGCAAGGTTCGTTTGTTGTGCTTTGTGGTGGAAGGGCCAAGGGTGCATGATTTATTTAAGGCATGTGGGCATATAGCATATAAAGGGAAGTCATGTGTAGACACCAAAACAGCACCAATCCGATTATCTGACTACAAACACTGATCGCATTGACACACACAGCCCCAAGGGCAGCCCCAAGAGGTTAAACAATGGTCCTAACCACTCTCACAGCAGTTTTGCCCCAAAATAACAAAATTTGCATCTCATTTCCATGCATGCTCAAACTCGTCACAAAAATAAAGAGCTCTATTTTGCATATCATCTTCATATTCACACAAATCAATCCATCAAAAACACAAAAATATATAGTTGCATTACGCATCACATCCATACATTACATATTTGTGGTCATAAAGTTCAAGGCACCATAGACTATAATTACTTGGCAAAACCCTCATTTTCCACATTTCTCTGCTTTATAAAAAGTCCATCAAAGATAAACGCCAATCACATATTTTCACCATACTATAGTCAGTGATCTTCTAATGTATCAAGATTTTCTATCATTCAGTCGTCATTAGCTTTCTAGCCATGTATTGTACCAAGTCAAATAGATTTTACTAAGGTAGAGTTTTACTTGGATTACACCTTGTTACATAGCATCCCAGCACAAATTAAAACACATAAAAAATTCCCAAGTTGTGTGAACGAAAGATGAAACCTGCAAAGCAATCTAGGTCACCATAACTGAAATGGTTATCTTGCTCATCCCCCTGTGTGAATAACACCAAGAATGCTGAGAGTTGGCAAAAGTACAAGCATCCTCCTTACCCAATTCCCCACGAATCCCAAGTTCTCAAAAGTTGCAAAACATCAACAATTTGCAAACGTCAAAAATCCAAATTTTGACATCACAACCAAAGTGCATACATCAAGAAAAGCACATAAAATAGTGATTCTCATCACTCCATATCCAAATCCCTTGCTCAAAAGAAAAAACAAAAATAAACAGTGATTTTATCACTATAAAAGAGCAAGTATCCCAATACAATTGAAGAAAAGAAGGGAGTCAAACTTGAATCCCTGGAACTCTCAACATTCCGACAGGTCATGAGGCAAACCTCAGTATCAGTTTGGTTGATAGCCTATCAGTCACTGGTGGTAAACCTCCCGCATGATGATATCTCAGTCACAGTAGCTTGTGTGCAGATCAATGTTTGCATGTGGATGAGCTAGCTTATGGTTTCCTAGATAGCGTCGTAGATTAATCTAACTAAATGCAACAAAGGATTTAGTGGGGCTAATTAGGTGATCCTCAGTACAGGTTTGGTTGATAGCCTATCTGGCACTGGCTGTATCTTGAAAAACACCACATAAATGAACTCAATTGCACACACAGGGGTGTGAAATAACTTGGTCCAAAACAAGTATGATTCATACCTTGTTCAAAAGTCTCGTGAGATGAAAGTACAGTCGTGGCTAGTTCGTTAAAACATATGAGTCTCAAAAAACCTTAACTACATTGGAAACCAACTTGCTATATTTCATTCTCACCATGCCATCAAAAAAAGAAACATGACCCACATGCATGAATAAAGTCAGGTCACACAACAATCACCCTGCACAAAAAAACCATAAACTCTAAACAGTCTATGGTGCGATCGCCAAAAAAATCACAAATTCAATTCATTCATTCCATCTGCATATCATATAAATTAAAAACATTTGCATTCCATAAAAACATATACATCCATCAATATAAACTAACATGCATACATCCATATTCATCAATCATCATACATAACATCAAATCATGACATGTGCATACATAAAATAAAGTCATTTGTATATATATCATCAAAAATGCACCAAAAATAGCAATAAAACTGTCCAATGAGAGTGCTTTTGCACTTGACATTCCGGGCATGCAAAACCAATTTCGGGGTCACAAATCCTCACTATCCTACTCCCTAAGAAGGCTACCATAGTCGGACCACTCCACGAGAAGATGGATCTTCGAGAATTTCATCCCCATGCGGTGTCGCAAAAAGGGTCAAAACCCACCCAAAAATAGCAATAGAGTTACCGAATGAAGGCGCCTTCGTGCATGACATTCTTGGCATCCAAAACAGATGTTGGGATTACAAATTGTCACTATCCTACTCCCTAAGAAGGCCACCATGGCCGGACCGCCCCACGGGAAGACGAATTTTTGCCAATTTTAGCCTCGAAAAGCATCACCAAAAGGGTTCACACCCACCAAAAATAGGTCAGACTATCGTAAAACTGCACACACATTCAAAGATAAATCTCTGAAGGCACCCTTACACAAGTCATCTTGGGTCAAGCGACTCTTCACTTTTCTCATGAAGGTCATTCCCTCATCGATTCATCGCTTGAGGGGGTAGTCACACTTAGTCACCAATCAACAAATACACACACCCAACCATGGAAATGGCATGCATTCAAAGAATCATTGACAAAGATAATCACGCTCCTGCTTGGGGTAACAAATAAGCAATAATCACAAACTGATCAAACACTTGGCATTCATGAATCATGAACTCAACGTTCCCATAGAGAAAAGGTTGCGCCCTTTGCCTATTCATGACTGATCAATGTCAAAGCTCAAGTAACACCTCATCGAAAAAGGTTAACACTTGAATTGAGTTCCTTCGCCCGTCAGAAGCAAGGATTCAAGAATGCATGCCCTTTTCATACTTGGGGCACCAAAATTTGGTTAGGTTACTAAGAAACCCTAATCATTAGTGCTTTGGTTATCTATTTTTGCTCGGCGCTCTGCCTTGCATAGCGCATCCCAAAAAGGGGCATCTATAGACACAAAAATAGCACCAATCTGATTATGTGACTACAAACACTGATCGCATTGACACACACAGCCCCAAGAGCAGTCCCCAGAGGTTAAACAGTGGTCCTAACCACTCTCATAGCAGTTTTGGAAGGTCAAAAATCATTTTGGCACCTTCAGGCACTTTGCTCAATATCCGTTCCACCCAGGGACGAATTCAAACTGGGATTCGCCCCACCCAGGGATGAATTCATAATTCGCTCCTAGGTGGGGTGAATTGCAGGTTTGATGGGAAAAAAGTCAAATCTTGACAAATGGCAGCTCAGATCCGCCACTTAATGCTTCCTTCATCGCATGGGAGTGTGGGTGAGCATTTTCGAGCGTTAGAGGCAGTTGCAAGGGCAGTCATGAAGTCCCTAATCAGGGAGGAATCTCCCTCCCCTGAGAAGGCATGATTGCCAAGTGGTGCCTCTGCATGCCCAATTCAAGAGACATCCAGGTCTATAAATTGGTGAGTTTCCTCACCCCAAAAGGAGAGGAGAGGGAGCATTTTAAGCAACGAAGTGCTGCCATTTTATTTCCCCATATACCCTTAGTTGATTTGTGCCTTTCACATCCGTGATCTCTTTTCGAGAGGAGGTCATTGGGTGATCATTGTAAGGTCAAATATTGAGCCCAAAACCTGACATTTGGCCATAGAATACCACCCAATTTGCCGACAACACTTTACAAGAGATTTTAGACCCATCCCAAGTGGATTGGTGCCGAAATTAGGTCCCAATGGTGGGCGGCCTGCCCGGGCGCCCCAGCACTGCTGCGAGTCTAATCGTCCATTTTAGGAATGATTAGGAATCTATGGAAGATTGTTATTTCTATAATTTTTATCTTGCATTTCATCTTATGCTGCTTAGATAGTTTGTAATTTCGATTTCGTAATGTTTTGAGCAAATCATATCATGTTTTATCATTTTTTGTCTTTACTAACTTGTAGGTAGCATCATCAAATTCCTATTAATGGAGGCCAAATTGGGAAAATATGACCATCTAGGTCTTCCCAAAATACCCCCAATTAGCTAACCCCAAGTTTGTAGGTCTTTTGGAGCTCTCTAGGTAGGACATTTGGGACAGTACCTTTTCGGCATTTTGTTGCAGGTAAATTCGTCCCGCCCCAGAGTGAATTCAAATCGATGAGGGATTTCCTAACTGTTCCTTTTGCAATGCCTTCCTGGTGATGTTTCTATGCCCCTGTAAAATTTTTAGGTCATTTGGATACCGTTTAGTCATCGTTTTACCTATTTCTTGCATGCACTAATCGTAGGCTTGGGGATTGCATGTTTCATCTCATCCGCAGGTGCTACTGACTATTTCTTGTTTCTTTGAATGTAGGATCTAGACATCAGAGGAGCGGCAATGAGTCAACATCCGTATACACAAGCGATGACGACATTTGGTCCACCCACTTTACATGTGGGCACGCGAAAGAAGGAATGGCATCCGTGGATGTAACAAAGAAATGAATTTAACGCTCATCACCCCCCTAAAAGGGGAGGAAGCGAATTGTAACCGAGTTCTAAAAAGACATCAATAAAATAAAGGGTTGTCTTCCTTATTTGCTTTTTTTGGTTTTGATTTGTTCATGCTTTCTCCTGTTTCATGCGTTTTCGATTCGTAGGATTTAGCGTAGTTTAGTTTCATTTTTGCATCGTACTTGGAGCCCTGTTTCCTTTTTGCTTTCGTATCCTTGTTCTTTCAAACATTAAGTTTTATAAGAGCAATAATTATGGACACACAACAAGATGGTGTAGAGCAAATATTACAGAAGTAGGTATGAAAAGGATTAGGAACATGGATGAGAACAAGAATAGGAACAAGAACAAGAACATGGATCAGAATAATAATAGGAACAAGAACATGGATGAGAACAGGAAGAGGAACAAGAACATAAATAGAAATGATAAAAAAAACATAGATGATATCTTGGAAAGAAATAGTGAGAGGATTCAGAAAACTAACAAAAGAAGAGAGAAATATAAAAGCATAGATCTATGATTTCAGGGAGAAGAAATAATCCCACCCCAGAATCAACCACCTCATGGGGAGGTGGGGGAGGGGATAATCTAAGAGACTCATTCTTAGCCCCGAGCCCCAAATGTGACCCTTTGCCATTGATGACAAAGGGGGAAAGATTTTTATATTGGTAAGAGTTTTTGGTATGGGGAGATATTTGATATTTGAGAGAGCATTAGGCCAGGGCGAGCAAAGTCCTAGGGGGAGTAGAAAATAAGGTTAGATTTTAGTAAATGAATATGGGTTGCCATCAATGACAAATGGGGATATTGTTGGATCTTTTGAGTCCCTAAGCTAAAAATTTGTCATTGATGTCAAAAGGACCTATGCAAGTAAGCACTATGATTTTATCCACAAAGAGCTTCATGAGAAGTAAAGGTTTTGATCAAAAGGATGCATGGCATTTGGTTCCAAAAAGGATATTCAAGGGAAGCTTAGCAAAGGGTTTTTATTTAAAACCATGGATGGCAGATTTAAATGGGTTTTTCTTAAAACCCAAGTTGGCTTTTTGTTTCATCGAAAAAGGTGCCCGATGATGAATATATTTAATTTTAAAGGTTTTATTTAAAACCATGGATAATATATTTGAAATGGGTTTTTCTTAAAACCCAAGTTGGCTTTTCGTTTCATCGAAAAAGGTTCACCAGTGATGGAGATATTTAATTTTAAATATTTAGTTTAATTTTTAAATAATTCAAAATTTATATTTTAATTTTTAAATTAAAAGTAAAATTTTATTTGCCCACATCATGAGGAAGCACATATATTTCCAAGCAGAAGGAAGGCATATATATATGCCATTAAATTCCTCAATTTAAATTATCCTTGATCTTGTTGTTAATGTGATTGTCAGAAAGTGAATAGAGCTTGTGTGAAAAAGGTTTAAGTGGTAGAAGCAACGAATAAATCAGATGACGTGTGAAAACCAAGTCACCTTGGGCAGTGTGACATGTTGGCAACTCAGGCAATGCAAAGGCATTTGGTAGCAAAAGGTCATCCATTCAATTTTTGGCAAGGTTCGTTTGTTGTGCTTTGTGGTGGAAGGGCCAAGGGTGCATGATTTATTTAAGGCATGTGGGCATATAGCATATAAAGGGAAGTCATGTGTAGACACCAAAACAACACCAATCCTATTATGTGACTACAAACACTAATCGCATTGACACACACAGCCCCAAGGGCAGCCCCTAGAGGTTAAACAGTGGTCCTAACCACTCTCATAGCAGTTTTGCCCCAAAATAACAAAATTTGCATCTCATTTCCATGCATGCTCAAACTCGTCACAAAAATAAAGAGCTCTATTTTGCATATCATCTTCATATTCACACAAATCAATCCATCAAAAACACAAAAATATATAGTTGCATTACGCATCACATCCATACATTACATATTTGTGGTCATAAAGTTCAAGGCACCATAGACTATAATTACTTGGCAAAACCCTCATTTTCCACATTTCTCTGCTCTATAAAAAGTCCATCAAAAATAAACGCCAATCACATATTTTCACCATACTATAGTCAGTGGTCTTCTAATGTATCAAGAGTTTCTGTCATTCAGTCATCATTAGATTTCTAGCCATGTACTGTACCAAGTCAGATAGATTTTATGAAGGTAGAGTTTTACTTGGATTACACCTTGTTACGTAGCATCCTAGAACAAATTAAAACACATAAAAAATTCCCAAGTTGTGTGAACGAAAGATGAAACCTGCAAAGCAATCTAGGTCACCATAAGCGAAATGGTTATCTTGCTCATCCCCCTGTGTGAATAACACCAAGAATGCTGAGAGTTGGCAAAAGTACAAGCATCCTCCTTACCCAATTCCCCAAGAATCCCAAGTTCTCAAAAGTTGCAAAACATCAACAATTTGCAAACGTCAAAAATCCAAATTTTGACATCACAAGCAAAGTGCATACATCAAGAAAAGCACATAAAATAGTGATTCTCATCACTCCATATCCAAATCCCTTGCTCAAAAGAAAAAACAAAAATAAACAGTGATTTTATCACTATAAAAGAGCAAGTATCCCAATACAATTGAAGAAAAGAAGGGAGTCAAACTTGAATCCCTAGAACTCTCAACATTCCGACAGGTCATGAGGCAAACCTCAGTATCGGTTTGGTTGATAGCCTATCAGTCACTGGTGGTAAACCTCCCGCATGATGATATCTCTGTCATAGTAGCTTGTGTGCAGATCAATGTTTGCATGTGGATGAGCTAGCTTATGGTATCCTAGATAGCATCGTAGATTAATCTAACTAAATACAACAAAGGAGTTAGTGGGGCTAATTAGGTGATCCTCAGTACAGGTTTGGTTGATAGCCTATCTGGCACTGGTGGTATCTTGAAAAACACCACATAAATGAACTCAATTGCACACACAGGGATGTGAAATAACTTGGTCCAAAACAAGTCTGATTCATACCTTGTTCAAAAGTCTCGTGAGATGAAAGTACAGTCGTGGCTAGTTCGTTAAAACATCTGAGTCTCAGAAAACCTTAACTACATTGGAAACCAACTTGCTATATTTCATTCTCACCTTGCCATCAAAAAAAGAAACATGGCCCACATACATGAAGAAATTCAGGTCACACAACAATCACCCCGCACAAAAAAACCATAAACTCTAAACAGTCTATGGTGCGATAGCCAAAAAAATCACAAATTCAATTCATTCATTCCATCTGCATATCATATAAATTAAAAACATTTGCATTCCATCAAAACATATACATCCATCAATATAAACTAACATGCATACATCCATATTCATCAATCATCATACATAACATCAAATCATGACATGTGCATACATAAAATAAAGTCATTTGTATATATATCATCAAAAATGCACCAAAAATAGCAATAAAACTGTCCAATGAGAGTGCTTTTGCACTTGACATTCCGGGCATGCAAAACCAATTTCGGGGTCACAAATCCTCACTATCCTACTCCCTAAGAAGGCTACCATAGTCGGACCACTCCACGAGAAGATGGATCTTTGAGAATTTCATCCCCATGCGATGTCGCAAAAAGGGTCAAAACCCACCCAAAAATAGCAATAGAGTTACCGAATGAAGGCGCCTTCGTGCATGACATTCTTGGCATCCAAAATAGATGTTGGGATTACAAATTGTCACTATCCTACTCCCTAAGAAGGCCACCATGGCTGGACCGCCCCACGGGAAGACAAATTTTTGCTAATTTTAGCCTCAAAAAGCATCACCAAAAGGGTTCACACCCACCAAAAATAGGTCAGACTATCGTAAAACTGCACACACATTCAAAGATAAATCTCTGAAGGCACCCTTACACAAGTCATCTTGGGTCAAGCGACTCTTCACTTTTCTCATGAAGGTCATTCCCTCATCGATTCATCGCTTGAGGGGGTAGTCACACTTAGTCACCAATCAACAAATACACACACCCAACCATGGAAATGGCATGCATTCAAAGAATCATTGACAAAGATAATCACGCTCCTTCTTGGGGCAACAAACAAGCAATAATCACAAACTGATCAAACACTTGGCATTCATGAATCATGAACTCAATGTTCCCATAGAGAAAAGGTTGCGCCCTTTGCCTATTCATGACTGATCAATGTCAAAGCTCAAGTAACACCTCACCGAAAAAGGTTAACACTTGAATTGAGTTCCTTCGCTTGTCAGAAGCAAGGATTCAAGAATGCATGCCCTTTTCATACTTGGGGCACCAAAATTTGGTTAGGTTACTAAGAAACCCTAATCATTAGTGCTTTGGTTATCTATTTTTGCTCGGCACTGTGCCTTGCATAGCGCATCCCAAAAAGGGGCATCTGTAGACACAAAAATAACACCAATCCGATTATGTGACTACAAACACTGATCACATTGACACACACAGCCCCAAGAGCAGTCCCCAGAGGTTAAATAGTGGTCCTAACCACTCTCATAGCAGTTTTGGAAGGTCAAAAATCATTTTGGCACCTTCAGGCACTTTGCTCAATATCTGTTCCACCCAGGGATGAATTCAAACTAGGATTCGCCCCACCCAGGGATGAATTCATAATTCACTCCTAGGTGGGGTGAATTGCAGGTTTGATGGGAAAAAAGTCAAATCTTGACAAATGGCAACTCAGATCCGCCACTTAATGCTTCCTTCATCGCATGGGAGTGTGGGTGAGCGTTTTCGAGCGTTAGAGGCAATTGCAAGGGTAGTCATGAAGTCCCTAATCAGGGAGGAATCTCCCTCCCCCTAAGAAGGCATGATTGCCAAGTGGTGCCTCTGCATGCCCAATTCAAGAGACCTCCAGGTCTATAAATTGGTGAGTTTCCTCACCCCAAAAGAGAGGAGAGGGAGCATTTTAAGCAACGAAGTGCTGCCATTTTATTTCCCCATACACCCTTAGTTGATTTGTGCCTTTCACATCCGTGATCTCTTTTCGAGAGGAGGTCATTGGGTGATCATTGGAAGGTCAAATATTGAGCCCAAAACCCGACATTTGGCCATAGAATACCACCCAATTTGCCGACAACACTTTACAAGAGATTTTAGACCCATCCCAAGTGGATTGGTGCCGAAATCAGGTCCCAATGGTGGGCGGCCTGCCCGGTGCCCCGCACTGTTGCGAGTCTAATCGTCCATTTTAGGAATGATTAGGAATCTATGGAAGATTGTTATTTCTATCATTTTTATCTTGCATTTCATCTTATGTTGCTTAGATAGTTTGTAATTTTGATTTCGTAATGTTTTGAGCAAATCATATCATGTTTTATCATTTTTTGTCTTTACTAACTTGTAGGTAGCATCATCAAATTCCTATTAATGGAGGCCAAATTGGGAAAATATGACCATCTAGGTCTTCCCAAAATACCCCCAATTAGCTAACCCCAAGTTTGTAGGTCTTTTGGAGCTCTCTAGGCAGGACATTTGGGACAATACCTTTTCGGCATTTTGTTGCAGGTAAATTCGTCCCGCCCCAAAGTGAATTCAAATCGATGAGGGATTTCCTAACTGTTCCTTTTGCAATGCCTTCCTGGTGATGTTTCTATGCCCTTGTAAAATTTTTAGGTCATTTGGATACCGTTTAGTCATCGTTTTACCTATTTCTTGCATGCACTAATCGTAGGCTTGGGGATTGCATGTTTCATCTCATCCGCAGGTGCTACTGACTATTTCTTGTTTCTTTGAATGTAGGATCTAGACATCGAGAGGAGCGGCAATGAGTCAACATCCGTATACACAAGCGATGACGACATTTGGTCCACCCACTTTACATGTGGGCATGCGAAAGAAGGAATGGCATCCGTGGATGTAACAAAGAAACAAATTTAACGCTTCTCGCCCCCTAAAAGGGGAGGAAGCGAATTGTAACCGAGTTCTAAAAAGACATCAATAAAATAAAGGGTTGTCTTCCTTATTTGCTTTTTTTGGTTTTGATTTGTTCATGCTTTCTCCTGTTTCATGCGTTTTCGATTCGTAGGATTTAGCGTAGTTTAGTTTCATTTTTGCATCGTACTTGGAGCCCTATTTCCTTTTTGCTTTTGTATCCTTGTTCTTTCAAACATTAAGTTTTATAAGAGCAATAATGATGGACACACAACAAGATGGTGTAGAGCAAATATTACAGAAGTAGGTATGAAAAGGATTAGGAACATGGATGAGAACAAGAATAGGAACAAGAACAAGAACATGGATCAGAATAATAATAGGAACAAGAACATGGATGAGAACAGGAAGAGGAACAAGAACATAAATAGAAATGATAAAAAAAACATAGATGATATCTTGGAAAGAAATAGTGAGAGGATTCAGAAAACTAACAAAAGAAGAGAGAAATATAAAAGCATAGATCTATGATTTCGGGGAGAAGAAATAATCCCACCCCAGAATCAACCACCTCATGGGGAGGTGGGGGAGGGGATAATCTAAGAGGCTCATTCTTAGCCTCGAGCCCCAAATGTGACCCTTTGCCATTGATGACAAAGGGGGAAATATTTTTATATTGGTAAGAGTTTTTGGTATGGGGAGATATTTGATATTTGAGAGAGCATTAGGCCAGGGCGAGCAAAGTCCTAGGGGGAGTAGAAAATAAGGTTAGATTTTAGTAAATGAATATGGGTTGCCATCAATGACAAATGGGGATATTGTTGGATCTTTTGAGTCCCTAAGCTAAAAATTTGTCATTGATGTCAAAAGGACCTATGCAAGTAAGCACTATGATTTTATCCACAAAGAGCTTCATGAGAAGTAAAGGTTTTGATCAAAAGGATGCATGGCATTTGGTTCCAAAAAGGATATTCAAGGGAAGCTTAGCAAAGGGTTTTTATTTAAAACCATGGATGGCAGATTTAAATGGGTTTTTCTTAAAACCCAAGTTGGCTTTTTGTTTCATCGAAAAGGGTGCCCGATGATGAATATATTTAATTTTATAGGTTTTATTTAAAACCATGGATAATATATTTGAAATGGGTTTTTCTTAAAACCCAAGTTGGCTTTTCGTTTCATCGAAAAAGGTCCCCCGGTGATGGAGATATTTAATTTTAAATATTTAGTTTAATTTTTAAATAATTCAAATTTATATTTTAATTTTTAAATTAAAAGTAAAAGTTTATTTGCCCACATCATGAGGAAGCACATATATTTCCAAGCAGAAGGAAGGCATATATATATATATGCCATTAAATTCCTCAATTTAAATTATCCTTGATCTTGTTGTTAATGTGATTGTCAGAAAGTGAATAGAGCTTGTGTGAAAAAGGTTTAAGTGGTAGAAGCAACGAATAAATCGGACGACGTGTGAAAACCAAGTCACCTTGGGCAGTGTGACATGTTGGCAACTCGGGCAATGCAAAGGCATTTGGTAGCAAAAGGTCATCCATTCAATTTTTGGCAAGGTTCGTTTGTTGTGCTTTGTGGTGGAAGCGCCAAGGGTGCACGATTTATTTAAGGCATGTGGGCATATAGCATATAAAGGGAAGTCATGTGTAGACACCAAAACAACACCAATCCTATTATATGACTACAAACACTGATCGCATTGACACACACAGCCCCAAAGGCAGTCCCTAGAGGTTAAACAGTGGTCCTAACCACTCTCACAGCAGTTTTTCCCCAAAATAACAAAATTTGCATCTCATTTCCATGCATGCTCAAACTCGTCACAAAAATAAAGAGCTCTATTTTGCATATCATATTCATATTCACACAAATCAATCCATCAAAAACACAAAAATATATAGCTGCATTACGCATCACATCCATACATTACATATTTGTGGTCATAAAGGTCAAGGCACCATAGACTGTAATTACTTGGCAAAACCCTCATTTTCCACATTTCTCCGCTCTATAAAAAGTCCATAAAAAATAAACGCCAATCACATATTTTCACCATACTATAGTCAGTGGTCTTCTAATGTATCAAGAGTTTATGTCATTCAGTCATCATTAGATTTCTAGCCACGTACTGTACCAAGTCAGACAGATTTTATGAAGGTAGAGTTTTACTTGGATTACACCTTGTTAAGTAGCGTCCTAGGACAAATTAAAACACGTAAAAAATTCCCAAGTTGTGTGAATGAAAGATGAAACCTGCAAAGCAATCCAGGTCACTATAAGCGAAATGGTTATCTTGCTCATCCCCCTGTGCGAATGACACCAAGAATGCTGAGAGTTGGAAAAAGTACAAGCATCCTCCCTACCTAATTCCCCAAGAATCCCAAGTTCTCAAAAGTTGCAAAACATCAACAATTTGCAAATGTCAAAAATCCAAATTTTGACATCACAAGCAAAGTGCATACATCAAGAAAAGCACATAAAATAGTGATTCTCATCACTCCATATCCAAATCCCTTGCTCAAAAGAAAAAACAAAAATAAATAGTGATTTTATCACTATAAAAGAGCAAGTATCCCAATACAATTGAAGAAAAGAAGGGAGTCGAACTTGAATCCCTAGAACTCTCAACATTCCGACAGGTCATGAGGCAAACCTCAGTATCGGTTTGGTTGATAGCCTAATAGTCACTGGTGGTAAACCTCCCACATGATGATATCTCTGTCATAGTAGCTTGTGTGCAGATCAATGTTTGCATGTGGATGAGCTAGCTTATGGTATCCTAGATAGCATCGTAGATTAATCTGACTAAATACAACAAAGGAGTTAGTGGGGCTAATTAGGTGATCCTCAGTACAGGTTTGGTTGATAGCCTATCTGGAACTGGCCGTATCTTGAAAAACACCACTTAAATGAACTCAATTGCACACACAGGGATGTGAAATAACTTGGTCCAAAACAAGTCCGATTCATACCTTGTTCAAAAGTCTCATGAGATGAAAGTACAGTCGTGGCTAGTTCGTTAAAACATCTGAGTCTCAGAAAACCTTAACTACATTGGAAACCAACTTGCTATATTTCATTCTCACCTTGCCATCAAAAAAAAAACATGGCCCACATACATGAAGAAATTCAGGTCACACAACAATCACCCCGCACAAAAAAACCATAAACTCTAAACAGTCTATGGTGCGACCGCCAAAAAAATCACAAATTCAATTCATTCATTCCATCTGCATATCATATAAATTAAAAACATTTGCATTCCATCAAAACATATACATCCATCAATATAAACTAACATGCATATATCCATATTCATCAATCATCATACATAACATCAAATCATGACATGTGCATACATAAAATAAAGTCATCTGTATATATATCATCAAAAATGCACCAAAAATAGCAATAAAACTGTCCAATGCGAGTGCTTTTGCACTTGACCTTCCGGGCATGCAAAACCAATTTTGGGGTCACAAATCCTCACTATCCTACTCCCTAAGAAGGCTACCATAGTCGGACTGCTCCACGGGAAGATGGATCTTTGAGAATTTCATCCCCACGCGACGTCACAAAAAGGGTCAAAACCCACCCAAAAATAGCAATAGAGTTACCGAATGAAGACGCCTTCGCGCCTAACATTCTTGGAATCCAAAATAGACATTGGGATTACAAATTGTCACTATCCTACTCCCTAAGAAGGCCACCATGGCTGGACCGCCCCACGGGAAGACGGATTTTTTCTAATTTTAGCCCCGAAAAGCGTCACCAAAAGGGTTCACACCCACCAAAAATAGGTCAGACTCTCGAAAAACTGCACACACATTCAAAGATAAATCTCTGAAGGCACCCTTACACAAGTCATCTTGGGTCAAGCGACTCTTCGCTTTTCTCATGAAGGTCATTCCCTCATCGATTCATCGCTTGAGGGGGTAGTCACACTTAGTCACCAATCAACAAATACACACACCCAACCATGGAAATGGCATGCATTCAAAGAATCATTGACAAAGATAATCATGCTCCTTCTTGGGGCAAAAAACAAGCAATAATCACAAACTGATCAAACACTTGGCATTCATGAATCATGAACTCAATGTTCCCACAGACAAAAGGTTACGCCCTTTGCCTATTCATGACTGATCAATGTCAAAGCCCAAGTAACACCTCACCGAAAAAGGTTAACACTTGAATTGAGTTCCTTCACTTGTCAGAAGCAAGAATTCAAGAATGCATGCCCTTTTCATACTTGGGGCACCAAAATTTGGTTAGGTTACTAAGAAACCCTAATCATTAGTGCTTTGGTTATCTATTTTTGCTCGGCACTCTGCCTTGCACAGCGCATCCCAAAAAGGGGCATCTATAGACACCAAAACAACACCAATCCGATTATGTGACTACAAAAACTGATCACATTGACACACACAGCCCCAAGAGCAGCCCCCAGAGGTTAAACAGTGGTCCTAACCACTCTCACAGCAGTTTTGGAAGGTCAAAAATCATTTTGGCACCTTCAGGCACTTTGCTCAATATCTGTTCCACCCAGGGATGAATTCAAACTGGGATTCGTCCCACCCAGGGATGAATTCATAATTCACTCCTGGGTGGGGTGAATTGTAGGTTTGATGAGAAAAAATTCAAATCTTGACAAATGGCAACTCAGATCCGCCACTTAACGCTTCCTTCATCGCATGGGAGTGTGGGTGAGCGTTTTCGAGCGTTAGAGGCAATTGCAAGTGTAGTCATGAAGTCCCTAATCAAGGAGGAATCTCCCTCCCCCTAAGAAGGCATGATTGCCAAGTGGCACCTCTGCATGCCCAATTCAAGAGACCTCCAGGTCTATAAATTGGTGAGTTTCCTCACCCCAAAATGAGAAGAGAGGGAGCATTTTAAGCAACGAAGTGCTGCCATTTTATTTCCCCATACACCCTTAGTTGATTTGTGCCTTTCACATCTGTGATCTATTTTTGAGAGGAGGTCATTGGGTGATCATTGGAAGGTCAAATATTGAGCCCAAAACCCAACATTTAGCCATAGAATACCACCCAATTTGCCGACAACACTTTACAAGAGATTTTGGACCCATCCCAAGTTGATTGGTGCCGAAATCAGGTCCCAACGGTGGGCGGCCTGCCCGGGTGCCCCCGCACTACTGTGAGTCTAATCGTCCCTTTTAGGAATGATTAGGAATCTATGGCAGATTGTTCTTTCTATCATTTTTATCTTGCATTTCATCTTATGTTGCTTAGATAGTTTGCAATTTCGATTTCGTAATGTTTTGAGCAAATCGTATCATGTTTTATCATTTTTTGTCTTTACTAACTTGCAGGTAGCATCATCAAATTCCCATTAATGGAGGCCAAATTGGGAAAATATGACCATCTGGGTCTTCCCAAAATACCCCCAATTAGCTAACCCCAAGTTTGCAGGTCTTTTGGAGCTCTCTAGGCAAGACATTTGGGACAATACATTTTTGGCATATTGTTACAGGTAAATTCGTCCCGCCCCGAAGCGAATTCAAATCGATGAGGGATTTCCTGACTGTTCCTTTTGCAATGCCTTCCTGGTGATGTTTCTATGTCCCTATAAAATTTTTAGGTCATTTTGATACGGTTTAGTCATTGTTTTACCTATTTCTTGCATGCACTAATCGTAGGCTTGGGGATTGCATGTTTCATCTCATCCGCAGGCGCTACTGACTATTTCTTGTTTCTTTGAATGCAGGATCTAGACATCAGAGGAGTGGCAGTGAGTCAAAATCTGAATACACAAGTGGTGGTGACATTTGGTCCGCCCACTTTACATGTGGGCACGCGGAAGAAGGAATGGCATCCATGGATGTAACAAAGAAACAAATTTAACGCTCCTCGCCCACCTAAAAGAGGAGGAAGTGAATTGTAACCAAGTTCTGAAAAGACATCAATAAAATAAAGGGCTTTCTTCCTTATTTTATTTTTTTAGTTTTGATTTGTTCATGCTTTCTCTTGTTTCATGCGTTTTTTATTCGTAGGATTTAGCGTTAAGTTTAGTTTCATTTTTGCATCGTACTTGGAGCCCTATTTCCTTTTTGCTTCCATATCCTTGTGCTTTCAGTGGTGATCACGGTGGGACCTTGTCCTCTATTTTTAAGATCAAATATCTGATCCAAACTTGGTTGTTTTTGCTTGCAGGTATCGAGTTTTTATACGCTGATTGTTGTTCGTTCCATCAGGAGGCGGATACAGAGCTATAATTCATCTTACCCAGGGACGAATTGGAATTTTCCCCACCCTATGACGAATACAGTCCTGTAATTCATCCCCCCCAGGATGAATTTTGGTCTGTGCAGTTTCTGGGTAGAAACTCAGAACCGGCAGATTTGGGTAGAGAAGAGGTAAGGATTTCGAACTTTTCCTGTCATTTTTTGTCTTCAGTTTTTCTGTTTTTAGGGTACTTGCTTGCTTAGGGAAAGTATTTTTCCTTTACTGCTTGCTTGTTTCCATTTTGCAAAATAAAAATAACCCCACACACCATGTGGCAAATTAAACACCAAGGAGCTAGTCGTAAAACCCCAGCCCTTGATCAAGACCAACGATGGATTTCATCACCACCTTGGCTTGAATTTTTGCATCCATTACCCCGATCACTACTGTTGCTAGATGTAAATACTGATGAAAGATGACTGAGTGTAGCTGGGGTGATTCTCGGCACATGAGGATAAGTCTTCTATGGTAGGTGTCATAAACAGGGTGATTCCCCTTCCATACCGCCTACGTTCCATGTACCATATGCTCTCACGTACCTATAGTTTCCCTCACGTAAGGGCGGGTATATAGAGAGGTTGGTATATCAGCCTAGCAATGGTATATCGAAGGGGCGACCATTTTTGGGAGCCATAAGAGCCATCATTTTGCATCTAAACGTTCTTTACAAAAACCTTCAAAAAAAAAAAAACAAAAACCAAAACACACTAAACCAGGTCTAGGACACACTTTCAATATTTAAATGAGATAATTACTGCTTGTGTGTGTGTGTGATCTTTTCTATTTAGTGTAGCATAAAAATCACAAAAAGAGATAAAAACCTACATAGCTTGTAGAAAAACACCACCATGGTGTACACCCATAGCCAAGCCCAATCAAGGGCGGAAACTGTACAAGGGGGCACAAGCCGCCTCCGCTACAGCCCTAAGGACTTGTTCATACTACCTTGGAGGCCTGAGACACAAGAGAGTCTGCATCATTCCATGTCAAGATGGAACTATAGGGACACCCCTTTGAGGGACACGCCCGTTCATCATAGCCCCTTTCGGGAAGAGTCCTTACACGTGGCACTCAACATAGATAAAAAGGCTCCCTTAGAAGCTCGATATGAGTGGCCACCGCACGATGAAGTGCTAGAGTGGCATAGTTTCCATGAGGAGAGGCCACATGATGATGGCATCCCTCCTTTTCCCCCCATCACTGTCAAAACCAATAGACAAAATCCAGAGTGCAAGGCCCTTCAAGCAGGGCGAGCCAACTCTGCTCGCCCCTTTCACACATATGAAAGGGAGCATGAGGAAGACCATTACATTCCTCAAGAGCAATATACAATGCGGGAGCCATGCGCTTTCGCACCTTCTATATACCATCATCACCTATTGAGTCTAGAGCCTCAGGTAAATGCTGCCAACCTCGACAGAGGGAAGCAACCTATTGAGATCTCGGATCATCACGATCGAGGTAAGTGCATAGGAGAGGCATCTAGGCCTCCTAGGCTCAAGATGGCAAAACCAATCGACCTGGCAGTCGCCAGACATGCCACCCGCCAAGTGCAGATCACGTGGCTTGAGAAATATCAATAGTAGCTAGAGCATTTATATCGCCTTAGCAAAGAGCACATTAGGTGCCAAACAGACGAGCTACTCCATAACCCGATGCCTAAAATGGTTCCAACCCCGTGCACCCAAAGGGCGGAACCATATGAGAGGCACAACCCCTTGGTGCGAGATAGGTCTCCGCAACCTTACCAAGTGCTGCCTCCGAGACCTCCTAGACCCAAATGGGAGGCCACTCCCTGGAACAATGATGGGTACCCTCCGTAGGGACCCACCCAGGGTCATAGGTCTCGTCCAGAGACTCCTCAGGAAGCTTACGAGGAATATGAGCAAGAAGAAGATCGGGCCGAAACACCCTACCAAGATAGAGGGGTTGCCATCCAGCCACCCCTCTATAGGCCTCAAGTCTACCACAACCCACAATGGGAGTAAACTAAAGAGGAAGAGATTAAATCTTCAGATGCATATAAAGCGCTACTAGAGCGTTTGGAGTCTGTGGAGACCAAAAATTTTGGGCCCCAAAAGCCCACTTTTCACCAACTCCGTAGTCATCTTGTATATCCATCCCTGCCAGCACCCCCTTACCCTGAACACTTTAAGCTGCCTCAGTTGGAAACCTTTAGAGGTGAGGAGGATGCTCAAGAGCTTGTGACGAGATTCCTGAGCCAATGCTTTGGTATTCAAGACAATGATGCTTTGTTATTAAGAACATTTATAACCACATTCGTAGGCCCTACTTCGGATTGGTTTACTCAGTTACCAAAGCACAACATTAACAACTTAGATCAGTTAGTGGATGCGTTCCTCGAATGCTTTGCCTTCAACACCAAAAAGAAGGCATCACTAAGTGACTTAGCCAACCTCAGGCAGTATGAGGAGGAAACCATGGCGGCCTATGGGAATCGACGGAGGACTTTGCTTTCAAAGCTGCCCTACCTTCCCCCTATGTTCGACCTCACTCAAATGTTCTCAAAGAGCTATTTGAGATTGATCTCTGTGCTATTGTAGCTACAGCAATATGCCACCTTGGAAGAAGCCTTGGTGCAAGCTAGGATCATTGAAGAGATCAAGATACAGGATGGTGAGATAGCCAAACCTAAGAAGAAAGAATGGAACAAGAACACAAAAATAGGGACTACACAACAGAAACCCGCCGTGGTCAACCAAGTTGCTATCAATGTCCCTAAGCCTGCACAAGAAACACAGCCTCAAAAGGCTAACTATTAGGAAGTGCCTCCTAACAACTATGACAGAGAAAATTAGAGGCAAGAACAGAGTCAGCAGTGTCACCCTAGGCGACAATTCACACCCTACATAGAGTCCAGGGACTCCCTGTTTGACCGCTTGTTAGCGGCAAATTTCATCAACCTGCCAGAGGTTCAAACCGTAGACCCCAATGCTCCCAAGCCTAAGGGATACAGGGAGGAATTGTACTATAGGTTCCAAATACGATAGGGACATGACCTAAATGCCTGTTGGAAGTTTAAGGGTTTGGTGCAAAACCTAATTGATAACAAGACACTAGCGGTAGATAATCCCATGGCACCAAGCAATCAACAAATGGAGGTCTTTAAAGACCCCTTGCCTGATCATGCTCCACATGCAAAGACCCTGCAAGTTAATGAGGTCAAACAGAACTGCCCCATGTAGGGGTATGTAGGGATGATCAGTATAGTAACTCAGAACAGGAGGTACTCGAGCACAAATGCTCCTGCGGTAGCTATAGGAGAGGTGCCAACAACGTCACAACCACAACAACACCTTGCACAACCTACTCCGCCTAAGTCAGTGGCCACACTTCGGACCAAAATAACTTAGAGTTTGAGGACCACCTCAGCTAGGCTCTCCATATACGAGCTCATACAACAATCGACGCCCCATCGAGTTGCAGCCCCACGAAACAAATTCTTTCAACAACTTCGTGGGACATGTCAAACAATGCACTGAGCCAGTCATCACATTTTGGGAAGACAAATTGAGATCAGTGACTGATGACATGGCAGATCCACCCCTACACGTTATCGCACGGGTCAACAGGATCCCATACAAGAGGGTGTTGATAGACACTGGCTCATCTAGTAATATCATCACAACTATGGCCCTAAAACATCTGAAGTTGCCCGCATCTCACATCACAACTTCCACCTACACTCTGCGAGCATTCAATGATGCAATCTACTTGATAGTTGGCACAATAGTCCTACCAATCCAAGTGGGACAAAAGACCATACCCACATTGTGCCACATATTGGAGGGTGATATGGCCTACAACATCTTGCTGGGCTAGCCATGGATCAGGGACATGAAGCGTGTCCCTTCGATAGCTCACCAATGCTTAAAGTATACATTTGAAGGGGATGTGCATGTAGTTCCGATGGACTTAGAACCCTTCAAGTATTGTAATGCGGTGCAGCTGATGCCGCAATCGACCCTGCCATCAACGCATTTGGATTTCTAGTTAAATCCATCCAAACAGGGTCCGATTCCATAGGCATCCCTGTTAGCAAGTTCCTCAAAATCCTAGCCGAATTCATCTTCATCGTCTGGACCTCCACCAATGACACCATATTTGGGGGCCAAATAGAAGGACAAAGGGAAGAAACCCCTGGAAGAGGCAAAACCTTTGGAAGAGACACAGCCATCAGTATCAACTATCTCTACTGAGGAGATGCCTAACCGAATGGAAGTCGAGGCTCCTAGTTCATCCGACATGGAGTGGACTCAGGGAGAACTTCCATTCCCTCCCCCTCAACCACCAACGATCACCGTTGAAATGGCCAATACAGGCCTGGTGGAGTATCTGGTGCAGAATATTGTAGCAACGCCCACACTAGAGTCCATGCAGGACATGGGGAGACCTCGCCTTCCTATTGGCACTATTGTTCCCCTAGGCTACCCGCCAAACCAAACAAATTTTGTGTATGGGGGCCTCGATCATGGCGTTGCACCATGCACGCAAGAGGACGAAGATGAAGAGACTTTTGCTAAAAATGTCAATTATTTGTCTAATCCAGACTTTGCTCTGAGATACCTTGGCCAATGCAATTGGCACGGATATGGGTTAGGCAGGTATGAGCAAGGGATATGTGTTCTTTGCCAACCAAGATACCAAATGCCATATGACAAGTTAGGAGTGGGGTTCAACCACCCCCTACCCTTGGACATCTTGGTGGAGAACATGCAAGGCCGAGGGATAGGCAACAAGGGGGGATTGGCATCAGATCCTTATGCCAACCCTAACACAACATATACATTGGGGGATTATCTCCCATGGTCGACAACCACCCTTGTTAATCTCAATAACCCTTTCCCTTCGCTGGAGAGAGGAGAAATATCGAGAGCTCATTTTCAAGGAGGGTATAGACAGTGTCAAGAGGGATCTTCAAAGGATGAGTCAGAGTATGAACCAGCATCATATGACCCCTTCGAATCAGATAGTGATCATTCACAAGTGGTCCCCATGAATGACTATCAAGAGAGCCTCTTGACGATGTTCCCTCTAGAGGCTCCAATCGATCCAGTGTCGCGTCAAGATAATCAGGCCCCACCATAGAGAGCGGAACAACCATAATGGGGCCAGATCAATTTGCTCGAGCAGGATGAGCCTGTCATACCTCAAACAGTTGTCAGAGCCAACGAGGGCTTTTGGATCTCTGATAGTGATTATGAAGACAAAATAGAAATGACATATCTTAATAACATGTGGCAGATGCAGCATCGATACCCCTTGGAGATTAACGACATATTTGAACAACTGAACATAGTGCCAGGGCATGAGTGGTACGTAGACCTAGTGATGTGGGACCAAGTGTTGGATCTACCGCTTCAGGTATATGAAGAACACCTTCCACGCTGAGACCCTAGAGTGATATCAGTGTCAAGGGAAGACCCTGTCCTCCTATGAGCACATAGGGTCGATCCATTCATGCCAATATGCCTAGAGCTAGATCTGGAGCACAGGAATCATCTAGAATGTTCACATCACCACACCCACGGTAATGGAGACCAAAATCATTTCATCAACATGATCTCCATTGACTTAACCACCCCCATCCATAACCCGAACGATCCAGCATGGTCATTGCATCTAGACATAGATGCCATAGACAAGGATCGCATCAATTCATCGCCATCCCCATCAGAGTACTGGCCTTTTGGTGAAATGCTTCATTTTACCCCTGGGTCAACTCAGGATATCTTCCATGCTGAAGAGGAACCCAAGGTTCCTAACGATGATCTTAACTCAGCAAATGATATCCATTTGATCCCAACTCCACACTAGTTGGAGGATGTATCCCACATGTCGGTCGAGGAGATGACTAACGTAGACATCGGCTCAGACCTAATGAATCCACAGATCATCAAGCTGGGGGTAAGTTTATCCCCCGAAGAGCAAGCCAACTACATTGACCTTCTCAAAGAGAAGAAGGAGGTTTTTGCATGGTCATACAGAGACATGCCGGGACTAGACCCACAGCTAGTCACGCATAATCTAACACTTGATCCGACAGTCAAGCCAGTTAAGCAAAAACTATGCAAGATGCACCCAACGGTGGCCTTGATGGTCAAAGATGAATTGCAAAAGCTTTTGCATGCACAGTTTGTCATCTGTGTGGATTACCCACCATGGCTGTCCAACATGGTGCCCGTCAAAAGCCCAATGGGAGGATTCACATATGCACTGATTTTCGAGATCTAAACAAAGTGAGTCCTAAGGATTATTTCCCGTTATCGAGAATTGATGCCTTGGTAGACTCTACAGTGGGTCATGAAATGCTTTCCCTCATGGACTATTTCTTAGGATACAATCAGATTTATATCAATCCTGAGGACCAGCTAAAAATGATGTTTATAACTTCTTGGGGGACATTTTGTTACAAGGTCATGCCTTTTGGCCTTAAAAATGCTGGTGCCACCTACCAACGTGCCATGATGTACATATTCCATGATTACATGAACAAAACTTTGGAATATTACATGCATGATTTGTTGGCCAAATCTCTTTTGTGCCCAGATCATATCAATGACTTAAGCAAGATCCTCGATCGCCTCATGGAACATAAAGTCAGACTGAATACCAAGAAGTGCGTATTTGGCACCACATCTAGAAAAATCTTGGGTTTCATAGTCTCAAAGCGAGGCATTGAGGTCGACCCAAACAAAGTCAAGGCAATCCTTGAAATGCTTCCCCCAACTACCATCAAGCAGCTCAGAAGCCTGCAGGGAAAGGTTGTATCGATCAAGTGCTTCATAGCGCAGCTATCCGACAAGTGCCGACCCATGAAAAAATTATTGCATAAGGGGGTAGCATTTCACTGGGATGACGAGTGCCAGTCAGCCTTCGATGACATTAAACAATACTTAGCTTCACCGCCAATATTGGCACCACCTAGACCAGGAGTGTTGTTCTACCTATACATATCAGCTACTGAGGTGGCACTAGGTGCCATGCTAGCCCAAAAAAATGAACTTCACAGAGAACAGGCTACATACTATCTTAGTCGCACCCTGGTCAGTTATGAACTTAACTATGCATACGTTGAGAAAGTCTATTTGGTAGTGGTGTTTGCTACCAAAAAGCTACACCATTACATGTTGAGCAACAAGACGTATGTTGTGTCTAAGGAGAATCCATTGCGATACATGATGAGTCGTACTTATCATAGTAGTCGTACGACGAAATGGATCATGTTGTTGACGGAATTTGACATAGATTTTATTGGACAAAAATCCATAAAAGGTCATGTCATAGCTGATCAACTAGTAGAGGCTCCTCTCGAAGACGATCAACATTTCATCATAGAACTACCCGATGATGGGGTCTTCCATGTCTCAGAATCACCAGATTTTGATGATCCTGAGTCACAGGCCGACATAACCCTATTTTTTGATGGCTCTAAATGTGAGCAAGGTGGTGGCACGAGAATAGTATTCTTCACACCGCAAGGTGCTCCAATGCCTCTGTCATTCAAATTAAATTTCCCATGCACCAACAACAATGCAGAGTACGAAGCCCTGCTCATAGGTCTTCATACAACAATCACCATGAACATTAAATGATTGAATATCTTTGGTGATTTGTTGTTAATCGTCAACCAAGTCAAACGGGTATTCCAATGCAAATGCCCAGTTCTGCAGGCCTACAAAGCCCTTGTGGACAAATTCTTGGCAAAGCTTTAATGGTACGACATCGAGGCACTCCCTCGATCATCGAATCATTTTGCGGACACTATGGCCTCTTTGGGGTCGCTAATCCTGTAAGACATTTCTGGTGATATGACCACCATTCAAGTCAAAACACTATCACAATCCATGATGGAGCGTGCAAGTTCTGACTTAATGCCAGGAATCCACATGATCCAGATTGAACCTCCTCAGGATAGGTTCTCTCGAATCCACGATCGTCTGAAACATGCCAACTAGGGGTCCTGGTTATCCCCTACTCCCCTTAATAGCAATACAACGCTATTCTTGCAAGTTCTCTCCCACTCAGCTTTTGCTAGGGATGAACTTCGAGAGGGACTGGTTGTTCATACCATCGAGGCTTCTGATCAGTAGGATTGGTATTCACTCATAAGGGACTACCTCAAGTTAGGTAACCTCCCACTTGGATTGATGCATGCCACAAAATGTGCATTCAAGCAGAAAGTGGCAAAGCATGTCTTGTTAGGAGACATTTTGTACCATCACAGCTATGAAGGGATCCTCCTTCGATGCTTGGACCAGCAAGAGTCCACTTGGGCGATCGCTCAAGCACACGATGGTACATGTGGTGGTCACTTCAGCGGTATGGCCATCACAAAGCACATTCTTTGCATGGGCTATTATTGGCCATATTTAGAGCGATATTGTTGCGCATATGTTAGGAAGTGCATGAAATGTCAACACCATGCTAATTTGACACACATACCTTCCCAGGCCTTGCAGCCGATCCAATCGGCTTGGCCATTTTTGTAGTGGGGCCTAGATCTAATTAGAAAGATCTCCCCTGTGTCATCAAGTCGTCACACGTTTATCATCATGGCCACAGAGTACTTCACCAAGTGGGTGGAAGCAGTTTCGCTTACCTCTACGACTGGAACCCGCATTTCAGAGTTCATTTTGCACAACATCATATGTCATTTTGGTATTCCATCCAAGATAATTTTGGATAATGGGACGTCATTCAAAAACAAATATGTGCGTGCTTTGAATACAAAGTACAAAATTCAGCATAGTTTTTCAACACCCTATTATCCGTAGGCAAATGGGCAAGCAGAGGCGTCGAACAAAATGCTAGTCGCCATCCTCAAAAAGACAGTCGTAGATAGTCATAAGGATTGGCACATTCAGATCCCACTTGCCTTGTGGGCTTATCGCACTAGCATTCGGATGCCCACTGGGGCAACTCCATTTTCGCTCGTGTATGGCTCCGAGGATGTCATGCCTCTCGAGTTGGAAATTCCTTCCCTGTGCATATCAATGGAAGAGTTCATCGATGATGAGACTACGCGGCAGGACCGGTTAGACCAACTTACGTTGCTTGATGAATGACGCGTTAATGCTCTCGAGCATTTACGTATCTATCAAGAGCGACTTAAGAAAGCATACAACATGAAAGTTCATTTGAGGGACTTTTAGGTCGGTGACTTGGTCTTGAAAGAAAACCAATAGAACTCTAGTTTGTCGTCCCATCTAAGGGACAAGTTCACGGAAAACTGGTTAGGTCCCTATGTAATTGATAGCAAAATAGGACCTGGAACATACCGACTAGCCTCTCTTGACAGAATCAAAGAACTAGAACCCTTGAACATCAGTATTTTGTGGCCATTCCATGTTTAGAAGAGCTATAGCCCAAACAAAATGCTCCAAGGATTTTCGTAATCGCTTGGTCAATCCCCAAAATGCTCCAAGGATTTTTGTAATCACTTGGTCAATCCCCAAAATGCTCCAAGGATTTCCGTAATCGCTTGGTCAATCCCCAAAATGCTCCAAGGATTTTCGTAATCGCTTGGTCAATCCCCAAAATGCTCCAAGGATTTTCGTAATCACTTGGTCATCCCCAAAATGCTCCAAGGATTTTCGTAATCGCTTGGTCAATCCCCAAAATGCTCCAAGGATTTTCGTAATCACTTGGTCAATCCCCAAAATTCCCCAAGGATTTCCATAATCGCTTGGTCAATCCCCAAAATGCTCCAAGGATTTTTGTAATCGCTTGGTCAATCCCCAAAATGCTCCAAGGATTTCCGTAATCGCTTGGTCATCCCCAAAATGCTCCAAGGATTCCACAAATCGCTTGGTCAATCCCCAAAATGCTCTAAGGATTCCCGCAATTGCTTGGTCAAAAATAAGAAAATTCAAAAACAATAAAATCATCAAAAATAACAAAATTTGCATCTCATTTCCATGCATGCTCAAACTCGTCACAAAAATAAAGAGCTCTATTTTGCATATCATCTTCATATTCACACAAATCAATCCATCAAAAACACTATTATTATTCAACGGGGTGAGTGGGTGATGTTACCGCTTCGTTAATAGGTAGGAAGCTTTTCAATGAGGGATGGATCCCGTACGGTTCCTTGGAAAAAATATATAGCTGCATTATGCATCACATCCATACATTACATATTTGTGGTCATAAAGGTCAAGGCACCATAGAATGTAATTACTTGGCAAAACCCTCATTTTCCACATTTCTCCGCTCTATAAACAGTCCATCAAAAATAAACGCCAATCACATATTTTTGCCATACTATAGTTAGTGGTCTTCTAATGTATCAAGATTTTCTATCATTCAGTCATCATTAGCTTTCTAGCCACGTACTGTACCAAGTCAGACAGATTTTATGAAGGTAGAGTTTTACTTGGATTACACCTTGTTACATAGCATCCCAGCACAAATTAAAACACATAAAAAATTCCTCCTTCTGCGTGCCCACATTTGAAATGGGAGGGCCAGAGTGTTGCCGCTACTGGTGTTGATGAATCCCTGATCCTTGTTGCTTCTCCTACATTCAAAGAAACAACAAAATTGTTAGTAGCACCTGTGACAAAAGATGAAGCGTTTGACCTTAGAAACCAATGGAGGATGCATGCATAAGATTAACTAAATCAGTGAATAAAATGACTCTAAGTAACTTGCAATTTTGACAGAGACTAGAAAACATTACCAAAGGGCCACTGCCATCAAAACAGTCAGTGAAACTCCGCCGATTTGAGTTTGACTGTAATTCATCCCTGGTCAGGACGAATTCTATTGTAATTCATCCCCGGGTAGGACGAATTCGCCTGCGATAAAGCACCACGGTGATGCTACTCAAATGTCATGTCTCGAGATCTCCAAAATACCTGCAAACATAGGGGTTAGCTAATTGGGGGCATTTTGGGACGACCCAGATGGTCGTATTTCTCCAATTTGACCTCCATCAACGGGAATTTGACATCGCTACATGCAAGTTAGAGAAGACCACAAAAGCAACAAACGTGATAATATTTGATCAAAATCTTAAGAAATTGAAATTATAAACTATCTAAATAGCATAGAATGGAATGGAATCTAAACAAATGATAAAAGAACAAATTAAAATAAAACTTAGAAAGTGCGGGACGCCCAAGCGGGCCACCCACCGTTAGAACTTGATTTCGGCACCAATCCACTTGGGATGGGCCCAAAATCTTTTGTAATGGGTTGTCGGCGAATTGGTAGATCAATGTGGTCATATGTCGGGTTTTGGGTCTGGATTCACACTTCCAAACGCCACCCAATAACCTCTCTTGCGAAAGAGATCAAGGATGTGGAAGAGGTGAATAAAAAAGAGTGCAATATGGTGTTCAATTTGGCAGCACTTCGTTGCTTGAAAATGCCTCCAACTTGTCTTCTCTTGGGTGGGAAAGTCCACCATTTTATAGACCCAGGGGGTCTCTTTGGAGGGGGATGCAGGGGTGCCATGTGGCGGCCATGCCTTCTCAAGAGGGAGGAGACTCCTCCCTGACTTGGGCTTCCATGATTGCCCTTTTGACAGTCCTCTAACGCCCAATCTGCCCACCTACACGTGCATGCAAGGCAGGAGGCAATAATTGACTATCCTCGGCTGCCACTTGGCACCATTTTTCTTTTTTCCCATTGAACCTGGAATTCGTCCTGATCCAGGACAAATTCAGAATTCATACTTGGGTGAGACGAATCCCAATTTGAATTCGTCCCTGGGTGGGACGGATATTGAGCAAAGTGCCTGAATGTGCCAAATTCCCTTCTGACCTTACAAAACTGCTACAAAAGTGGTTAGGACCACTATTTAACCTCTGAGGGCTGCCCTGGGGGCTGTGTGTGTCAAAGCGATCAGTGTTTGCAGTCACATAATTGGATTGGTGTTGTTTTGGTGTCTACAGATGCCCCTTTTTGGGATGCACTGTGCATGGTGCAATGTCGAGCAAAAATAGATAACCAAAGCACTAATGATTATGGTTTCTTGGTAACCTAACCAAGTTTTGATGTGCCAAGTATGGAAAGGGCATGCATTCTTGAATCCTTGCTTCTGACGAGCTAAGGAATTTTATTTCAAGTATTAACTTGTTTTGGTGAGGTGTGACTTGAGCTTGGACATTGATCAGTCATGAATAGGCAAAGGGCGCAACCTTTTGTCCATAGGGGAACCTTGTGTTCATGCTTCAGGAATGCCAAGTGTTTGATCAATTTGTGATAATTGCTTGTTTACTGCCCCAAGCAGGAGTGTAATTGTCTTTGTCAATGATTCTTTGAATGCATGTCATTTTCCTTAACTGGGTGTGTGCTTGTTGATTGGTGACTAAGTGTGACTACCCCCTCAAGCGACGAATCGATGAGGGAATGACCTTCATGAGAAAAGCGATGAGTCACTTGACCCAAGATGACTTGTGCAAGGGTGCCTTTAGATGGTTTAGCATTGAGCATGTGCAATTTTTCTGACATTTAGACCTATTTTTGGTGGGTGGTAACCCTTTTTGCGATGCTTTTTGGAGCTAAAATTGGCGAAAATCCATCTTCCCGTGGAGCGGTCCGGCTAAGACAACCTTCTTAGGGAGTAGGATAGTGAAAATTTGTGACCCCAACATCTATTTTGCATGCCCGAGATGTCAAGTGCAACAGCACTCTCATCGGGAAAGTTTATTATCTGTTTTAGTGCATTTTTGTTCAATTTTTGATGTTTTTTGAAATTTTTGGCCTGAATTCGTCCTAGGGTAGGATGAATTCTAGCTTAGAATTTGTCCCTAGGTGGGATGAGTGCTAACCAGAGTGCTTGTCCCAAGGAAATATGAATTCAAGCTCAAAAGGCCTATTTAAAGGCAAAAACTAGGGTTTGGCCTCATTTGCGTCTGATTTTTCTTGCGATCTGGAGCTCTAGGGAGGAGGAGGTTAATTTTGCGAAGCGAAGCGCTACCATATTTTCCCTGCCATCATGAGTACACAAACCGGATCGAGCGGTGGAGCCGAAGCGAGACCAGTAAGTGCTCCCTAGAGTTATTACTTTTTTTAAATTGCAATTGTTTTGTTTGTGATGTTGTTTTTTGAAATTTTAAAACTTAAACCCTGAAACTGAACTGAAGATAACTAAAAATTAGTGTACAACTAAACGTAGCGCAAAACCTAGGTAAATAATTTTTATTGCTTTAACTAAACCCTAGGATAAACGGAACATAAAACCCTAAGACATAATGTTTGTTTGTTTTTTTTGAATTTTTGTTCTGTTTTTTAAATTAATCAGTTAGGATTAGAAACCCTAAGACTGAAAAATTAATTTTTTAAATTTTGTTTCATTTTATTTTTTTGGAATTTATCAGTTAGGATTAGGAACCCTAAAACTAAAACATGTTTGAATTTTGAATTTTTGTTTTTAAATTAATCAGTTAGGATTAGAAACCCTAGAATTGAAAAATTAATTAATTTAATTTTTGTTGGAATTTTTATGTTTGTTTTGGTTTTAAATTAATCAGTTAGGATTAGAAACCCTAGAGCTAAAAAATACCTTCTCTCGGCTTACTCCCAGGGAGGTGGTTTGGCGCCCTTATCGGGACTGTCCAGCCTGGCCAGAGGCTGGAGAGTGGCTCCGACGGGTACGTAGAGAGCGATGGTTGATTGGGCGGCACGGGACCGAGCATGAGTTCTTCTCGTTTAGCCGGGTTACATGACAGTTTGGGGTGCGCCAGGGGTTTCCTGGTGAGCCCATGGTCTATCGGCATCGAGGGGATGAGAGGAATCTAGACCGACCGGTCATCGTGCCACTGGGCAAGGATTCGGATGCGATGATCGACGTCTCGAACGTGGATGACGTCGGGACTACCGCTGAGTATGACTCATGGTGGGTACTACGGAGGTGGTGAGGAGAGGGGCCACTGGGAGGCACAGAGGCGGAAGCGACGGGCGGGGAGGGTGTTGAGGCACCAGGGGATGATTGGGGAGCTCCTTTGGAGGATGCAGAGATGGTGGAGGTGGAGGGTGAGGATGTGGATTTGGGAGCTCCGGATCAGCCGGAGATGCAGGACATGGCGGAGCAGTGGGAGCCAGGGCAGGCTACTGTTCCAGAGAGTCCTATGCCTCAGGTGGATGCAGAGGAGATGGAGTCTGGGGTACGCATTAAGAATGCATGTTTGGCGGAGCTGCTATGGAGGCAAGACCAGGAGCTGGGGGATGCACTATGGGAGAGGGATCTCCTGCGGGCTCAGCTAGCAGAGCGGGATAGGGTTCTGGCGTAGTGCGACGATGCATTAGCTTACTACCATCGACGGGATGCAGAGTGGTTTTGACATCGGATGGAGATGGAGGGGGAGATTATTCGCCTCGATGGGTGGCTACCTGAGTCGTCGAGAGGTGGATATTCACATCGGATGAGGGATAGTGGTACTGAGCAGTCAGCATCATCTCATCGTAGGTGATTGGATGAGGGAGGGGGCAACAGGCGTGATGTGGGGGCTAGCAGTAGCCGTCCTGAGGGGTCCCAGAGGACCCACACCATGGGGGGTAGTTCTCGTCGCACCGATCCTACGTGATCATGGTGGCTGACGCCTTAGGCTGGGTGGTTTTTTGATTGATTGCGGGGTTAGAGGACCAGTTTTGTAGCCTGCGGGCATTTTTTTGATGATATATATATATATATATATATATATACTAGCTTTATTTTGTTTATGCACATGTGATGATTTGATCTTATGCATGATGGTTGATGAATATGGATGTATGCATGTTAATTTATTTTTATGGATGCATATGTTATGATGAATGCGAATGTTTTTGATTTATATGTGATATGCAAAAAATGAAGTGGATGAATGGAATTTGTGATGTTTGGTTAGGGCACCATAGACTGTTTTAGGACTCTGTTTATTTTGTTTTTAGGTGATTGCTATGGTAACTGAATTTGTATGTATACATGTGATTTTTGATGGTATTGTAAGGATGAAAAGTAGCACAGTTTGGTTTAGAAATGTAGCTAAGGTTTTCTGAGACTCAGACGGTTTTAACTCACTAGCCATGACTGTACTTTATCTTACAAGACTTTTGAACAAGGTATGAATCAGACTTGTCTTTGACCAAGCTATTTCACATCCCTGTGTGTGCAAGTGAGTTCATTTATGTGGTATTTCTCAGGATACTGCCAGTGCCAGATGGGCTTTCAACCGAACTTGTACTGAGGATCACCTAATTAGCTCCACTAACTCCTTTATTGTATTTAGTCAGATTAATCTGCAGTGCTATCTAGGATACCATAAGCTAGCTCATCCACATGCAAACATTGATCTGCACACAAGTCAATGTGACAGATGTATCATCATGCGGGAGGCTTACCACCAGTGACTGATAGGATATCAACCAAATCGGTACTGAGGCTTGCCTCATGACCTGTCGAAATGCTGAGAGTTCCAGGGATTCAAGTTCGACTCCCTTATTTTCTTCAATTGTATTGGGATACTTACTAATTTGTAGTGATAAAATCACTGTTTATTTTTGTTTTATTTGTTTTTCTTTTGAGCAAGGGATTTGGATATGGAGTGACGAGAATCACTATTGTTTGTGCCTATTGATGTATGCACTGTGGGATGTCAAATTTTGATGTTTTGACTTTTTTGCAAAATTTTGATGTTTTGCAACTATTGAGAACTTTGGGATTCTTGGGGAATTGGGTAGGGGGGATGCTTGTCCTTTTGCCAAATCTCAGCATTCTTTGGGTCATTCGCACAGGGGGATGAGCAAGATAGCCGTTTTGCTTATGGTGACCTGGATTGCTTTGCAGGTATCATCTTTCGTTCACACAACTTGGGAATTTTTATGTGTTTTAATTTGTGTTGGGATGCTACGTAACAAGGTGTGATCCAAGTAGAACTCTATCTTCACAAAATCTGCTGGACTTGGTACAGTACATGGCTAGAAAGCAAAATTTACGACTGAAAGACGAAAAATCTTGATACATTATAAGACCACTGACTCTAGTGTGGTAAAAAGCAGTAAATGATGTATATATATATATATATATATATATATTTGGATTGCTTATAAAATGGAAAAATGTGGAACAAGATGGACTAGCAGAGCAATTATAGCCTATGGTGCCTTTGACCTGTACGACCACAAATATGCAATGTATGGATGCGATGCTTAATGCAGTTGTATATTTTTGTATTTTGATGGAATGATTTTTGTGAATATGAAGATGAGATGTAAGAAGAGCTTTTTATTGATGAATTTGAGCATGCCTAGAAATGAGATGCAAATTTTTGTTGTTTTTGATGATTTTTGGATTTTGAATTTCTTTATTTTTGACCAAGCGATTGTGGGAATCCTTGGAGCATTTTGGGATTGACCAAGCGATTGTATGAATCCTTGGAGCATTTTTGGGATTGACCAAGCGATTATAGGAATCCTTGGAGTATTTTTGGGATTGACCAAGCGATTATATGAATCCTTGGAGCATTTTTGGGATTGACCAAGCGATTATATGAATCCTTGGAGCATTTTTGGGATTGACCAAACGATTATATGAATCCTTGGAGCATTTTTGGGATTGACCAAGCGATTATATGAATCCTTGGAACATTTTGGGATTGACCAAGCGATTATATGAATCCTTGGAGCATTTTTGGGATATGGCTCTCTTAGATATGGAATGGGCACAAATGACTGATGTTCAAGGGTTCTGTTTCCTTGATTCCATCAAGAGAGGCTAGCCGGTATGTCTTGGGTCCTATTTTGCTATCAATGACATATGGACCTAACCAATTTGTCGTGAACTTGTCCCTTAGGTGGGATGACAAACTAGAATTTTTTTGGTTTTCCTTCAAAACCAAATCACCAACCCGAAAGTCCCTCAGGTGAACTTTCATGTTGTAAGCTTTCTTAAGTCGCTCTTGATAGATACATAAATGCTCGAGAGCATTAACGTGTCGTTCATAAAGCAACGTAAGGTACATCATCATCGATGAACTCTTGCATTGATATGCGTAGGGAAGGAATTTCCAACTCTAGAGGCATGACTACCTCGGAGCCATACACGAGTGAAAACGGAGTGGCCCCAATGGGCGTCCGAATGCTAGTGCGATAGGCCCATAAGGCAAGTGGGATTTGAATGTGCCAATCCTTATGACCACATTTTTAAGGATGGCAACTAGCATTTGTTTGATCCTTCCCCCATTCACCCACGGATAATAGGGTGTCGAAAAACTGTGTTGAATTTTGTACTTTGTGGTCAAAGCATGCACGTATTTGTTCTTGAATGGTGTCCCATTATCCGAGACTATTTTGGATGGAATACCAAAATGACAAATGATGTTATGCAAAATGAACTCCACAATGTGGGGTCCTGTTGTAGAGGTAAGCAAAACTGCTTCCATCCACTTGGTAAAATACTCTATGGCCGTTATGATAAACGTGTGGTGGCCTGACAACACAGGGGGATCTTTTCGATTAGATTGAAACCCCACTGCAAAAACGGCCAAGTAGACTTGACTGTTTACAAGGCCTGGGAAGGTACGTGCATCAAATTGGCATGATGATGACACTTCACGCACTTCCTGAAATATGCACAAAAATCTTGCTCTAAATATGGCCAATAATAGCCCATGCGAAGAATGCGCTTTGTGATGGCCATACCACCAATGGCCACCACATGTACCATCATGCGCTTCGGCCAAGTGGACTCTTGCTAGTCCAAGCAATGAAGGAGGATTCCTTCATAGCTAGAACGATACAAAATGTCTCCTATCAAGACATACTTACACTTTTCTTGAATTATTTTGCGGATGCGTCAATCCAAGGGAGATTACCTAACTTGAGGTAGTCTCTAATGGGTAAATACCAGTCCTGTTGATCGAAAACCTCGACAGTATGAATGGCCAATCCATATTGAATTTCATCCCTAGAAAACACTGAGTGAGATAGAACTTGTAAAAATATCATTGTGTTGCTATTAATGGGAGTAGGGGAGAACAAGGACCCCCAGTTGGCACGCTTCAGACGATCATGGATTTGAGAGAACTTATCCGAGGATGGTTCAATATGGATCATGTGGACTCCTGGCATCAAGTATGAGCTTGCATGCTCCATCGGGGATTGCGATAGGGTTTTGACTTGAATGGTTGTCATATCACCGGAAAGGTCTTGCGGGATTAGTGACCCCAAGGAGGCCATTGTGTCCGCAAAATGATTCGATGATCGAGGGAGTGCCTCGATGTCATACCACTCAAGTTTTCTAGGATTTTTCCACAAGGGCTTTATAAGCATGCAGAACTGGGCATTTGCATTGGAATACCCCTTTGACTTTATTGACTATTAACAACGAATCACTAAAGATGTTCAGTCATTTAATGTTCATGGAGATTGTTGTTTGAAGACCTATGAGGAAGGCTTCATACTCTGCATTATTTTTGGTGCATGGGAAATTTAATTTAAATGACAGGGGCATTGGAGTGCCCTGTGGTGTGAAGAATACTATTCTCATGCCACCACCTTGCTCACATTTAGAACCATCAAAAAATAGGGTTATGTCACCGTGACTCGGCTCATCAAAACCATTTCAGACATTGGAAGACCCCATCATTGGGTAGTTCTATGACTAGAGGCTGATCGTCTTCAAGAGGAGCCTCTGTTAGTTGATCACCTATGACCTGTACTTTGATAGATTTTTGTCCAATAAATTCTATGTCAAATTCTATCAACAACATGATCCATTTTGCCGTGCGACTACTATGATAAGTACGACTCATCATGTATCGCAATGGATTCTCCTTAGACACAACATACGTAGTGTTGCTTAGAATGTAGTGGCGTAGCTTTTTGGTAGCAAACACCACTGCCAAGTAGAGTTTCTCGACGTATGCATAGTTAAGTTCATAATTGACCAGGGTGCGGCTAAGATAATAAGTAGCCTATTCTTTGTGAAGCTCATTCTTTTGGGCTAGCATGGCACCCAGTGCCACCTCAATAGCTGAGATGTATAAGTAGAATGACACTCCTGGTCTAGGTGGTGCCAATACTGGCAACGAAGCCAAGTATTATTTAATGTCGTTGAAGGCTGACTGGCACTCATCATCCCAGTGAAATGTAACCCCCTTGTGCAATAATTTGTTCATGGGTCGGCACTTGTCAGATAGATGCGCTATGAAGCGCTTGATTGATGTGACCTTTCCCTGTAGAATTCTGAGCTGCTTAATGGTAGTTGGGGGAACCATTTCAAGGATTGCCTTGACTTGCTTTGGGTCCACCTCAATACCTCGCTTTGAGACTATGAAACCCAAGAGTTTTCCAGATGTGACGCCAAATACGCACTTCTTGGGATTCAGTCTGACTTTATGCTCCATGAGGCGATCGAAGATCTTGCTTAAGTCATCAAGATGATTTGGGCACAAAAGAGACTTAGCCAACAAATCATCCATGTAATCTTCCAAAGTTTTATGCATGTAGTCATGGAAGATGTACGTCATGGCACGTTGGTAGGTGGCGCCAGCATTTTTAAGGCCAAAAGGCATGACCTTATAACAAAATGTCCCCCAAGGCATTATGAACGTCATTTTTAGTTGATCCTCAGGATTGATACGAATCTGATTGTATCCCGAGAAACCATCCATGAGGGAGAGCATTTCATGACCTACTGTAGTGTCTACCAACGCATCGATGCTTGGCAAGGGGAAATCATCCTTAGGACTCGCTTTGTTTAGATCTCAAAAATTAGTGCATATGCAAATCCTCCCATCGGGATTTTTAATAGGCACCATGTTGGACAGCCATGGCGGATAATCCACGCAGATGACAAACTGTGCATCCAATAGTTTTTGCAATTTGTCTTTGACCATCAAGGCCACTATTGGGTGCATCTTACGTAGTTTTTGCTTAACTGGCTTGATTGTCGAATCAAGCATTAGATTATGCATGACTAGCTACGGATCTAGCCCCGACATGTCTCTATATGACCATGCAAAAACCTCCTTCTTCTCTTTGAGAAGTGCAATGTAGTCGGCTTGCTCTTCGGGGGAAAGACTTACCCCCAACTTGAGAATCCATGGATTCCTTGGATCTGTGCCGATGTCTACGTCAGTCGTCTCCTCGACTGACATGTGGGATCCATCCTCCAAATGATGTGGAGTCAGGATCAAATGGATATCATTAGCTGAGTTTAAATCCACGTTGGGAACCTTGGGTTCCTCTTCAGCTTGAAAGATATCCTGAGTTGTCCCTGGGGTAAAATGAGGCATTTTACCGAAAGTCCAGTACTCTGATGGGGATGGAGGTGAATTGGCATGATCCCAGTCGATGGCATCTATGTCTAGATGCAATGACCATGCTGGATCGACCGGATTATGGATGGGTGCGGTCAGATCAATGGAGATCATGTGGATGAAATGAATTTGGTCTCCATTACCGCGGGTGTGATGACTCAAACATTCTGGATGTTCCCTGTGTTCTGGATCTGGCTCTAGAGGGACGGGCACGAATGGATCAGCCCTATGTGCTGATAGGAGGACAAGGTCTTCCCTCAGCACTGATGTCATTATAGGGTCTCGAGGTGGACGGTGCTCATCGTAAACTTGGAGCCACGGATCCAACACTTGGTCCCACCCTACTGGGTCTACATACCAATCATGCCCTGGCACTATGCCCATCTATGCAAATAATTCATTAATCCCCAAGGGACATCGTTGTTGCACTTGTTGCCTTTGTTGCATTTGTCGCATGTGGTTGAGATAGGCCATCTCAGTCTCATCTTTCGAATCACTGTCGGAGATCCAAAAATGTTCATTTTCTTCAACAAATGCTTGCGACATTAAGGGTTCACCTTGTTCTAGCAAATTAATCTGGTCCCATTGCGGTTGTTCCACACTTGGTGGGGGGACTTGATTATTTTGACACAACACTGGTTCAATTGGAACCTCTAAAGGGAATAGTTTCAAAAAGATCTCTTGATAGTTATTCATGGGAATCTCTCATGAGTGATCACTATTGGATTCGAAGGGATTATATGATTCTGATTCATCTTTCGAAGATCCTTTTGGACACTGTTTATGCTCTCCTTGAAAGTTAGTGTCCGAACTTTCACCTCTCTCTAGCAAAGGAGAGGGATTTTTGATGTTACCAAGGGTGGTTGTTGACCATGGGAGGTAATCTCCCAATGTATATGTTGTGTTTGGGTTGGCATAAGGATCTGGTGCCAATCCACCCTGGTTGCCTATTCCTAGGCCTTACATGTTTTCCACCAAGATGTCTAAGGGCAGGGGGTGGTTGAAACCTACTCTCAACTTGTCATAAGGCATTTGGTATCTTGGATGGCAAAGGACACGCACCCCTTGCTCATACCTGCCTAGCCCGTATCCATGCCAATTGCATTGGCCAAGGTATCTCAGAGCGAAGTCTGGGTTAGACAGATGGTTGAAATTTTTTGCAAAAGGCTCTTCGTCCTCATCCTTTTGCATGCATGGTTCAGTACCATGGTCAAGGCCCCCATACACAAAATTGGTCTGGTTTGGTGGGTAGCCTAAAGGAACAACTGTCCCGATGGGAAGGCGAGGTCTTAGCATTTCGACAGGTCATGAGGCAAGCCTCAAAACCAGTTTGGTTGATAGCCTATCAGTCACTGGTGGTAAGACTCCCGCATGATGATACATCTATCACATTGACTTGTGTGCAGATCAATGTTTGCATGTGGATGAGCTAGCTTATGGTATCCTAAATAGCACCGTAGATTAATCTGACTAAATACAATAAAGGAGTTAGTGGAGCTAATTAGGTGATCCTCAGTATAGGTTCGGTTGAAAGCCCATCTAGCACTGGTGGTATCCTAAAAAATACCACATAAATGAACTCACTTGCACACACAGGGATGTGAAATAGCTTGGTCAAAGACAAGTCCGATTCATACCTTGTTCAAAAGTCTTGTAAGATAAAGTACAGTCGTGGCTAGTGAGTTAAAACCGTTTGAGTCTCAGAAAACCTTAGCTACATTTCTAAACCAAACTGCACTACTTTTCATCCTTACAATACCATCAAAAATCACATGTATACATACAAAGTCAATTACCACAACAATCACCTAAAAACAAAATAAACAGAGTCCTAAAACAGTCTATGGTGCCCTAACCAAACATCACAAATTCCATTCATCCACTTCATTTTTTGCATATCACATATAAATAAAAAACATTCGCATTCATCATAACATATGCATCCATAAAAATAAATTAACATGCATACATCCATATTCATCAACCATCATGCATAAAATCAAATAATCACATGTGCATAAACAAAATAAAGTTATATATATATATCATCAAAAAAATGCCTGCAGGATACAAAAATGGTCCTCTGACCCCGCAATCAATCCAAAAACCACCCAGCCTAAGGCGTCGGCCACCATGATCACACAGGATCGGTGCGATGGGAACTACCCCCCGTTGTGTGGGTCCTCTAGGACCCCTTAGGACGGCTACTGCTAGCCCCCACATCATGCTTGCTGC
The DNA here is from genome assembly GCA_028583015.1 of Wollemia nobilis. Lineage (NCBI taxonomy): Eukaryota > Viridiplantae > Streptophyta > Pinopsida > Araucariales > Araucariaceae > Wollemia > Wollemia nobilis. The sequence goes on from JAQPPZ010007888.1 coordinate 56,725, forward strand.
CCCCTCCCTCATCCAATCGCCTACGACGAGATGATGCTGACTACTCAGTACCACTGTCCCTCGTCTGGCATGAAGATCCACCTCCCGATGGCTCAGGTAGCCACCCATCAAGGTGGATAATCTCCCCCTCCATCTCCATCTGATGTCGGAACCACTCTCCATCTCGTCGATGATAATAAGCTAATGCATTGTTGCGTTGCGCCAAAACCCTATCCCACTCTGCTAGCTAAGCCCGCAGGAGATCCCTCTCCCGTAGCGCATCCCCCAGCTCCTGGTCTCACCTCCATAGTAGCTCTGCCAAATGTGCATTCTCAGTGCATACCCTAGAATCCATCTCCTTTGCATCTGCCTGAGGCATGGGACTCTCCGGAATAGCAGCCTGCCCTAGCTCCCACAGCTCCGCCATGTCCTGCATCTCCGGATGATCCGGAGCTCTCAAATCCACATCCTCACCCTCCACCTCCACCATCTCTGCATCCTCCAAAGGAGCTCCCCAATCATCCCCTGGTGCCTCAACACCCTCCTCGCCCACCACTGCCACCTTCATGCCTCCCAGTGGCCCCTCTCCCCGCCACCGCCGTAGTACCCACTGTAGCACCCTAAAATTGGCACAGTAAAATTATAAAATTTACATTCACCTTAGTAAATAATTTTAAAATCAAATTTAACCTCCCAAACCACCCGTTAACCGTCGGGTATTCCGTTTCCCCATTTTTCATGCCAATTTTAGAGGTTGTTTTGACCGTTTGACGATATCATCGCCGATCAGACGATATCGCCCCAGATTTGACGATTTCATCTGGACTAGGACGTCCAGACGATCTTGTCACAAAACTAAATTTGCATAGTTGGAATCTATTCCAACGGGTCTCCAATCTAGGCAGAAGCGTGTCTGCGCCATTGGGACCCTCCCCCATTGGAGATCTCCCAAATTGGGATGATCTCCAACCTCCTACCTACTCCCTCTAAGCCTATTTAACCTCTAGGATTTTCCCTCCCCAACCCCTGGCTGAAATTCTTGGTAAATTGATTCCCCCTATGTTGAAACATCCCTACTTTGCATTTGCATTAGTTTCATATTATTTTGTTGCAGGTACAACATTATTTTTCAATCGGAGCCAGCACCCATCGTCACCTACGAACCTGTCCAGATCGGAGGTGATCCTATCAAATACGAGATGATTTCGTACTGATGCGAGATGATCTCGACTGCAATCCACATCGAGGCAATCAGTGCCTAGAGTTTGTTTTTCTCACCTTTTTCTCTATCATCTTATGCTGCAAATTAGACAATTTATTCAGTTTCTACATTATTTTACATCTGGAGTTCACCCATTTAGCCTAGATTGCATATTAAGATCATGTTTTGTCATTTAAGTACAGTAATTTGCTTTAATTTATATTCTTAAATATTGTTCAGTATTCATATTGCTATTTGGTGTAATTTGCCTCTGTTTGCATAGTAGGATTTCTTGTATTTTGCATCTATTTTTTGTTTTGCAGGTTTCTGACGAATTCGTCTGACGAATTCATCAGATCTCGGACGATTTTGTCAGATTGCAGGTGATTCTATCAAATTCCAGACGATCCAGACTACCTCAAACATTAGAATCTTCTTCAGAAATCCGGATTAGGTATTCCCTATTTTCCTCCTATAAATTCTCTATTTTTTGCTTTCAAATTTGTTTCTTTGTATTCATGAAAATTGCATTTTCATGTAGTTTAATTTAGATTCATTCGGCCAAACCTAGGATGAATGTTTAAGATCAAAACGAACTCATCTAAACACATTCCAAAACCTAGGCGTGGAAACTACCATTAAATGTTTCCTGGTGAACCCACCATCCGTCGAAAAATCACCAAAATACACCTCCCTTGAGAGGCGGGACCTTCGTAAAGTCCTCTCATCCGAGGTACCGCATCATCCTTTTCCCATCCTCCTTCCGGGCATGGATCCAATAGCCTGAAGGTAGGGATGCAAAAAATTTGGAGCGATACATTTTGGTGAACCCGACGTGAATGCATCATAACCTTTTGAAAACAAAAACAAAAACAAAAAAATTAGAACAACTAAAACTTAGATGCATTTTAAAACATTTAAGGTTTAAAGTCATGTTTAGATGGTATCTCCTAAAAAGAGGTTAGCAGTTACTATAAACATAGAAAATCAATTGGCAGCTATAGAAGTTAATTTTGTCCTTAATATCCCTGAAACAAGTAGAAATCAATTCCTGTGGAACGAACTTGATAGGAGACTTAGTATCATCTCATCTAGGTCCACACAACTTAAACAGATTAAGAGGCTAGTCTTGGATAGAATCCTGGATCCTCATCAATTAGTTTTTTATCATGAACTTCAGAGAGCCTACCATAGATGGTTAGCCTATAGGAGAGCCTTAGTATCTTCAGAGTTGTTCACCTTCAAGGAATACCTCAAGAACGTAGCTATTGTGCACCAATTCCTAGGCCTTGTAGAAGACCAAGAGGTTGTTCTTACAGATAGGGAAATATGGAATAGAGTTCCTCGTGCTGTGTTATATCGAGAGTATTGCCATGAGCTTTACTTCTATCAACCAGCATTTGAAACAGATAATATTACCATAGCCCTTTTCATCAAATTTCTAAAAGAAAACTTTCAATTTAAAGAAGAACATTTCATGACCCCTGAACAACTCGAACCTATTAATGATATTCATAAGTTATTCATAGAAGACTAGCTCATTTAATTTTAGTCTTGTTATTGCGTGCATCTATTGTTTTATTTGCTGTCTTTATTGTATTATTTCCAAAAATTAAAGAAAAATTAAAAATCAAAAAACTTAGCAAAAACCTAAAAATTTCATTTTTAAAATATTATAGTAGGTATATAATAAATATATACCTTTTAATTTGTTGCATATATATATATATATATATATATATATATTTGCTAAAATCAAAACTTAGCACCATGCCTAAACTTAGGAATGGCAAAGAAACTTTAGGGGAAGTAGAAGATTGGTTACAAGATACAACTGAAAACCCAAATGTCCTTCTTGGAGATTCAAATCCGGAAGGAGAAAATCTAGGTCAATCAGATGAAGACTTAGGGGAAGATAAAGAACAAGAAGCAAATGTTAAAGAGGATGGATCCTCATCCCCTAGAGTAGCTCCAAATGGAAATATTTCCTTTGATAATGCAGAGCATTTCAAGAGATTTCTCATGGAAAACATTGATGACCTTAATGTGGCCATTCGCCTTGATAAAGGGCAAATTAGTAAAACTCAAGTAGCCATGGAATATATGTGCAATATGCAGACTAATCCCTTGTCTTTCATTGATCAGGAAAGTGACAAGGGTGGACCATCCAATGCGGATATGGTCACTATAGCCCAAAGCATGTCAAAACAACAGGTTACCCAACCTTCTAAGGAACCTGTTACTCAACCTAAAATCACTCCCGCACAAAAGAAAATTCCCTTCACTACTTTATTCCGCAAAACTATTGAGCAAAATGCTTTAAATAAATAGAAACGTAAAACTAAGCCAAATACAAACTTTCAACAATCTGGAATACAACATAATACAGCTTCAAAATTCCTCCATAATACTTTTCCTACCAATACTTTACACAACAGTAACATGGCATCTAATCTGCATGTTCCTCCATCCTACGCCCATAACACTCATGTCAATGCCCTACCGAACCAATATGGGGGGCAAACTAGTAATATGGAAGCTATGGTGAAACAATTAGCTTCACGTATGGACCAGATAGATCCCTACCGTCCCTTGTATAATTATCGAGAGATCTGTAGTCAACCTTTGGATCCCATAGTTGTAGCTCAACCATATCCTAAACATTTTCCCATGCCTGTTCTGCCTATATATAAAGGAACCGAATATCCCATAGAACATCTTCGCATGTTTAGGATAGCATGTCATGACATATCACATGATGACTTGCTATTACTAAAAATGTTCCCTAAAAGTTTAGGTGGAATGGCGTTAGAGTGGTAATATCAATTGCCCACTCATTCTTTGAGAAACTTCGAAGAAACAGCTGAATCATTTGTCCATCAATTTAGTGCCTACATCGAGAGGCATGTAACTATTAAAGACCTATACAATCTAAAACAAGATAAGGATGAGTGCTTTGCTGACTTCTTAGCTAGATGGAGGCAATTGACAGGAAAACTGCACTTTGTGCTACCCTATAGGGAAATGTTAGACATTTTCATCAACAATTTACAAGAACAACTTTCTTATGAGCTATCAATAGCTACTTTGAATACCTTCGACCAAGCTATAGATTTATCTCAAAGAGTAGAAGATGCCCTCATTAGGAGAGGCCAACTTAGGAAGAAGGATGATGAGAAAACATCTAGAAATCAATATAAAAACAAACAGGTTGTCGATGATGGAGTCACTGACAGCAGAAATGTTGCTAATATCAATGCAACAAAGACAACAAAAAAATTCATATTGAAACCTCCTGATAAGCCTCCTCGAGAGTTCACTAGATTAAACCAACCTTTGTCAACTATTTTACCTCAACTGCTTGAAAGAGGTTTAATCCAATTACCAGCTATCCAGGAACCTGACCCAACTATAGCCGGATATAGAGCTGATTTGCACTGTGATTTCCATAGAGGACCTGGACATTCTACCAACGCTTGTAAGAGGTTGAAACATAAAATACAAGATTTGATTGACAATAATGAAATGGAAGTGCAAGCATTCCAACCTAAACAAAACCCTCCTAATAATACGCAAAAGACCATTCCCCAAAATCAAAATCAAAACGCTAATCAAACTTTAGACATATTTCAACACCCTTTACCAAGACATGGTAAAGAGGTGGCCAATAAAATCGAACATCATAATGTTCCCCCTCCTACCCGATATGTAGGAACCATTAGCGGACAATTACCTGTTCAAGATTCTCAAATATTTGACACGACCTTATCCCTAGTTACAACCAGGCCCTTACATAATTTTCAAACTTCTGATTCTAGTGATATAGAGTCAGATAGTGAAAGTGAAGTAGACACTATTCGATCGAATAGTTCTGAAAATGAATCAGATCCTATTCAACCTATCACAGATGCTATGGTTCCATAAGAACCATTTCCTAGAAGAGTCACTACTCGACCTTCTTCTAATGTAGTCCTTCCCTATGAACAAGCCATAAATTCTCAACCGAGACCGTTTCAACGTCGTCACTATAACATTGTAGGTACCATCGGAGTCATCACCCGACAACAAGCTCAAAATTCCCAACAAGAACCAAACCAGAATGATGGATCAGCTCCATTCATTTTGAAAAACCCAAATAAAGGGAATCATGCTCCTATTGTTCAACCTAAACCCCCTTACAACATTAATGAGCAATTGTCTAATACCACGGCCAAAATTTCCCTCTTAGATTTATTAAGATCCTCTCCCACCCATAGGGATGAGTTGATGCTTACATTGATCCAAATGATGGTGCCTCAAAACATTCAACCTGAAGCTATGGCCAATACTATCATCACTCGAGAGATTGATTGTATTGATTTTCGGGATAAAGATATCCCACAACACAGTTTACATAAGGACAATCCCTTATACATTACTGCTTTAATTGGGGATGTAGCTATCAAACGAGTTTTGATTGATAATGGCTCATCTCTAAACATTTGCACCTTTGAATTCTACCAACGATTTGGCTTTAGAAGTGATGAAATGAAGAAAACTGATATGATCATCAAAGCTTTTAATGACGAAACACAAGAAACATGTGGAGTTATCACCCTCCCATTGCAAGTTGGTCCTAGAACCCTAGAAACAATCGTGTTCATTGTACATTGCCCAGCATCGTACAATATAATTTTGGGTCACCCTTGGATCAATGCCATGCGAGTGGTCCCATCAAATTTACACCAATGTATTAAATTTGAGTTTAAAAATTAGTTGGTCACTATTCACGGTGACCCTAGACCTTTTGATATGTGTGCTTTGGTAGAACCAGTTGGAGTGCAATTTTTCCCAGCTCTATCATCCACACATCCTAGTTCTTCTTTTTCATCTAAAACTATGAAACATAAACCCATAACTTCACCAAGTTCCCCTCCATTAACTTCATCCCCCTATATAAATCAACAACTCTCTAAACAAATTACTTTAGAACCTCAAAAAGATTTCAAATCTACAACCAATTCTTCAACTACTACCCCTACAAATTCAAAACCTCTAGACACATCTATCATCCCTTCCACATCTCAAGACATAGGTAATAAACCTTCTACATCTTATGCCCTTTCTGATGAACTATTACAAGATTTATCTACAACCTTAATATTAGAAAAAAATGAATGCTTTCATGCAAGATTCAAACCTTTTAAATAAATTGCCGCCATCTCCTCGTACTTTGGGCCTCCCACAAACTATGGGAAGTACTTACCATGTCGGGAGTTGTGCCTTCATTTATAAAGGATATGACTGGGGAAGAATCCCTCGGAATATCAAAATTCACCATGAAGGATACTCTCGGTGTTATTTTACCAATGATTATATTAAAGCTAAACCCATGATGCTTAAAATGGGATATGAAGGGAAGGGCTTAGGACCCTTCCAAAATGGCATGAAAGAACCTTTCAAGGTAGAACCGTGGCCTGCCCACTGTGGTGTGGGCCTATTTCCTAGTAAGGGACAACCCTTTCCTTTTGAATAGGATGATCACCTCATATGCTATCAAGATTATTTGGATAGGCATGTTGATTTGCCTCTTAATAATCAGTCATTTTCATGCAACATGCTATCCATAGCCTACCCTGAAATGATTGTTGACCCTGATGAAGAGTTGGAAGGAGATATCTTCCATGATGTCTCTGTTGAAGATATGTTGCACAATGGATTTTATTTTGATGGTTCTATACCAACCATAGCTCAGCTTGAGACCACTAATCCTCAAGATGACTTATCTAAATTAACTTTACAAGAATTACAAGAGTTGGGCGTTTCACCCGCCCCACCTAATTTTGAAAGAGATCTACACATGGAGGTAGAAAATGTCATTAAAATTAATATTGGAACTGAGGACAATCCTCACATAATCAATATTGGAGCAGAACTAAGTCAAGAAAAACAAGAACAATACATTGCATTCCTTAAAGAGTATGAATATGTCTTCACTTGGACATACGAAGATATGCCAGGTCTAGACCCTTCCGTAGTCATGCATCATCTAGTGGTCCATCCGGATGCTAAACCGGTTAAACAAAAACTTAGAAAAATGCATCCCAAAGTGGCTATGCTAGTCAAAGGGGAGTTAGAAAAACTCCTGAATGTTATCTTTATACAAGCTATTGATTATGCTGAATGGATCTCAAATGTAGTTCCAGTCACCAAGAAAGAAGCTACCAAAGTTAGGGTTTGCACCGATTTTAGAGATATCAACGCTGCATGCCCTAAAGATGACTTTCCTCTTCCAAACATGGATAAAATTATTGAATTCACTGCCGGAAGTGGGATGATGTCCTTAATGGATGGATTCTCCGGTTATAATCAAATTCAGATAGCTCCTGAAGACCAGGCTAAAACAACCTTTATTACCCCCTGGGGTACCTTTTGCTGGAAAGTGATGCCATTTGGCTTAAAGAACGTAGGTGCAACTTATCAATGAGCTATGACCTACATTTTTCATGATATGATGCATGATATCCTACATGATTATGTAGATGATATTATAGCTCGCTCTCTTATTGAAGATCATCATTTGGATGATTTGCGAAAAGTCTTTAATCGATTACGAGAATATCTCATTCGATTAAATCCAACAAAATGTATATTCGGAGTTAAGTCCGACAAACTATTGGGGGTTTTAGTTTCTTTACGTGGTATTGAAATTGACCCTCTCAAAATTGCGGCTATCACCGATATGCCCGCACCTACTAATATATCTGAATTACGAAGTTTACAGGGTAAACTTCAAGCTATCCGTCGCTTCATTGATAAGCTGGCGGACAAAACTGGTCCTTTTCTCAAACTTCTTAAGAAGGATGTCCCTTTCAATTGGGACACAGAATGTAGAGAAGCTTTTGAACTTCTCAAAAAATATCTCCTTAACCCACCAGTGCTTTCACTGCCTAAATCTGATCGCCCATTTCTCCTCTATATTTCTGCTTCAGACTCTGACTTAGGAGCTATGTTAGCTCAACTCGATGATGAAAAATGAGAACGTGCTAATTATTACATTAGCCAAACCTTCGTCAGCTATGAAACCTGCTATACAGCGTTATAGAAGCTATGTCTAGCAGTCATTTTTGCTACGCAAAAATTACGACATTATATGCTTAGTCAAAAAACATATGTCATTGCCAAATATGATCCCTTAAGATATCTCATGAGTCGACCTTATTTATTGGGTCGCACAACCAAGTGGGTTCTTGCTCTAAGCGAGTTTGATCTCACCTTCATAGGACAGAAGTTTGTTAAGGGTCAAATCATAGCAGATCAATTAGCTACTGCACCCTTAGAGTCTACTCATCCCCTCATTATCGAGTTTCCTGATGAATGCCTTCAATTAGAGGCAGACCTTGTTGAACAATGGTCCTTATACTTTTATGGAGCCCGATGCATGAGTGGGGCTAGTGCGGGTATTATTTTAATATCTCCGTAAAAACATCTTATTCCTCTGTCCTTCAAACTGACCTTTGCTTGCACCAACAATACTGCTGAGTATGAAGCTCTAATCCTTGGATTACGAGCTGCTTTAGCACTAAAATTTAAAAACCTCTTAGTTTTTGGGGATTCCCAATTGGTTATAAACCAAATTAATGAAGTTTATCAGACCAGAGATGATAAACTTCGCCCATATAAGGCCTATGTTTTACAACTAATGTCCTTGTTTGATCAAGTTACCTTGGAAGCCATTCCTCGGACTAGCAACCATGCAGCTGATGCCATGGCCGCAGCTGCATCTCTCCTGCCCTTGGAGTAGATGATGAATATGCCACTATCATTATTCATCGGCTCCAAGAACCCGCTTCAACTAAGTCATGCTTAGAGCCTTTGGATGTGTTTCTAATTAATGAAACTACTCCTGAACCTTGGTATACAGACATATTTGATTTTCTCCAAAATGGGACTTTCCCTGACAATTCTAATAGAAACCAGCGTCGGTTATTACGTCGACGAGCAAGTCGCTTTGTAATAATTGGCAATACTTTATATAGGAGATCTTTTGAAGGTATCCTATTAAGATGTTTAAATTTAGAAGAGTCTAAATCAGCCTTGAGTGAAGACCACGATGGATCTTGTGGAGGAAACTTTAGTGGTAGTGCCATTGCTAAAAAGCTCCTTCGGATAGGATACTTTTGGCCTACCATGAATATGGATGCACATGAGTATGTGCGCCATTGCGACAAGTGTCAAAAACATGCTGACCTTGTCCATGCGCCTGCACAAGAGTTGCGGGCTATTTCATCTCCTTGGCCCTTTTCTAAATGGGGCTTGGATATTATTGGCAAAATCAATCTCGTGTCATCTGATGGACACAAGTTCATCATAATTGCCATCGAGTATTTCACGAAGTGGGTCGAAGCTATGCCTTTAGCTTCTTGCACTGGCACACAAGTTTCTAAATTTATTTTTAATCAAATTATTTGCAGGTTCGGAATTCCTGCCAACCTCATCTCTGACAATGGAACTGTTGGCATTTTTGCCACATTGATTCTCATTGATTAATGCATTAGTGTATTGTTGGAAATCTGACCTTTGATATCAGCTTTGATGCAGCTTGGGCGAAAAAAGGAGAAAAATTGAGCAAAAAATGGTTAAGTCAAAAAACTGCAGCGCTGACATGTTGTAGAATTGCGGTCAACGCAGTCAATGCAGGCAGGTTGGGCGGAACCGTCGCGATATCGTGACGTGTTTCGGAATCGCGGGTCAGTCGGCTTCAAAGTCAAAGTTGAAAACTCACCCGGGACTGCACACGCCGGGCAAAGTGCAAACGTTGAAAACGTGGGGCGTGACATGTCAGCGAATCGCGACGGAAAATGGTGATTGGTACGACGAGAAGAAACATGTAGCAAAATCGCTACATGTTCCGTTAGAAAAACTGCCAAAAGCAAGGAAGAGAAGAAAAAATATCCAAGTTCCATTTTCACAAGTCAAAGGTGGTCAAAGCGTACGGAATTATAATATGTTATGATTTCGTGACCCGTCATGTTTTTGCGACCCGTCGCATTTTCGCGACCTGCGTAGTTTCCCGCCAAAACACAAGTATGAATGGCCGAGAAGGTTTTTTTGGGTTTCGATGATTAAATGCTGCCCCGAATTAAATGCTTTGTGGATTTCCATCGTTAAGGTCGAAGAGTGCCCGAGCCACCAAAATTAAATGGTTTATTGGTTCAAGTTGTTGTTCATGGATTAATTAACAATTCATGCACATGTTCAAGAATCGAATTTAATGAAGGGCCACGAACTTTCATGGCATTTAATTTTTATTTCTTCGAGACTGCAATTAAGGGGATCATGTTCCTCATTTCCTTCGCATAATTGTAGATCTCAAGAAGGTCGGTTTAAAATATTTAATGCTGCAAAGAGGACGGACCTCTATAAAAACCAATGTAATTTGCATTTCAAAAGTTTGGGAAGTTTTGCTAAAAATTGGAAGTGCATTTGCGAGAATAAAGTATTGGCTTTGGATTTTTCAAGCAGTTGTTTGGGTGATTGTCTTTTCTGTTCTTTTGCATTTCTAATCAAATTTATATTCCTTGAGTGCTGTTACATTCAAATTCTGCATATTGGATTTGAATCTTGCTTGTAAGGATATGATTCTGGGAGTGTAATCTTGGAGAGATTTTTGCATACTTGTGTGAGAGTTGAGTCATTATATTCTTTGCTTGTTGTTCTGCACTTTAAGTTTCTTTTGTTCTTCCGATCCCATAATCCGCTCGGCCATATTTCCATTTCTTTCTAACTTTTAATTTCTTTCAGAACCCTTATATTCAAACAAAAATTTAGATTAGTAAAGGGAACCATCCCACTCTGGAGATTGGTCTGGGAGCCATTTCTTGCTTCCACCCTTTCAATGTTGGCCAGGTCTAGGGTGCATTTATAAAATCCTTTCTTGTGGTAGATTTTGGACCAACAGTTTTTGGCACACCCGGTGGGACAGATTTTATTTGTCTCTAAAATATCCCATAGGGTCGAAGGTTTAATGTTCGCCTTCAGACTGTAAATTAGAGCATTTGGTGACTCTGTTGTTTTTGGTAACCTGCTGAACCCAAAAATACTTCATGATCACAAGATCATAGTCAAAGAAATTTTGCGATCTTGTTCAGTTTTTTGAACTTGATAGTTTGAGAAGTGGTGAGCATTCTAGATTAGTTTCCTCGTCCTTCCATATTCTCGTACAACTACCCATATTGTTGCTAGTGTTGCACCCCTACAAGTTCCACCAATGGCACAATTTCCTCCACCCAAAAATTCTTGGCATGGAACAAACTCGAGCCTTGAATCTATAGGCTGAATCCACCAAGTGCTAAAGGCTTTGCCAACTTATGATGGTACTAGTAAAATAGCCTATGAGCACATAAATGATGTGGCTTCTCGCTATTCATGACATTACCGATGAAGATGTAATGATCAAATTGTTAGTGTGTTCTTTGAGAGGTAAACTCTTTTTGGTAGAACTCGCCTCCGCACCATAACATCATGGGATCAATTTGGTGATTTGTTGAAACATTTTCATGAAATGACCCTTTCTCATTGTTAAATCGACTCATAAGACATCCACAAGAAGAGATACCTGATTTTAATGTCCGGTTTACAACTTGGCAAAGGATTCCCGATGGTATTCCTGATGAATTAGTGCGATGTACTACCTCGGAGCGTTTCACTCGATATTGGCGTTCGACCCTAATGTGGTAACGTTTCAAATCTTTGAACAAGCAATTAAAGCAAGCTATCCGTTGTCGTAGGAAGACTCCTCCAAAGGTAACTATGCCTCTTATTCCAATTTGCCTCAATTTTATTGGTTCACAACACACCCCATGCCCCTATGTATCCTACACCATCATGGAGTTCTAAGCACCTCAGTTGCAACTTTCCACTCCTCAATTGCCTACTTTAACTTCTTTACCGCTCCCTCACCCACATTCAACCATCTCCCGTTTCCACCATTTTTCCCTCCTTTGCCCTTACCCTCCACCGCAAACCCCGATCCATATCACATTATTGCAAGAGGTTAGTCTCAATTCTGCCATTAGGCCATGGGCATCACACTCATTGAGAGGAGCAGCGAGAGATATTTCACCAAGGAGATTTCAACCTCCTCAAATTACTAGAGATCAAGCCTCCACAAGCAAGCACAAAGGGCTTACTGTTCTAGCAAATGAAGATGCACCCATGCGATGGAGTATATTGGTGCTCGACTTGTAATGTCCTCACGAGAGGATACATGTATGGTTCACTTAATTATGTGCAACCTTGCCCACTCCTCGTGACCATGTTAATTGATCTCGTTTAATTTTATGACTGAGTGGAAGATCAAGTTTCGTACTAACAAGGACTGGAAAGAAGCCTATGAATGTTGATCCCGCTGACTTAGAGCCATTAAGAGTACCGACGAAGTGAAAAGCTGAAAGCTCCTAATAGCTCCAAAGCCTTTGCCCAAAGATCCAACTTTTAACGAGTTCAAGAAAAGGCAGAAGCGCACCAGTAAGTTCAGAAGCAGAAGATCAGGCACGTGAAAAATTGAAGTATCCATCACTAACCAAGAGTTTAAGAGTGGAAGCTACACAACAGTATAGGACCAGATTTGAGCAACCTGCTGAGACTACAAAAAATTCTGCTGCAGTTTCATACAACATTGTTGATGATCTTAAAAAGACCCCTACTAAGGTAAGCCTCTATGATGCTTTGCAGTTGCCAGGCCAAGTAGAATTATTACAAGAATCATTAAAATCTGTCAAAGATAATGAAAAGTCCTACCAGAAGATATGCACAAACTTTAACCACCTCCGGAAAAAATAGGCCACCTCCATTTTATTTGTCATTGCACATAGAGGGTTGGATTGTTCATAATTGTATGATCGACTCGTGCTCCCACAACGTAATGCCCAAGGAGTCTGAAGCAATGGGAATGGAGTACACACGAGTAGTCCGGAGTTCCAATTAGATGGTACCCGTAAAAAATGGGTGTGATTAAGGATGTTCCAATTACTCGCATACAATGCCCCAAGTTATCGTTATCCAAGAAATTGTTGTGGTTGATTTAGAGCCCTACTTTAGTATGTGTTTATCTAGGAGTTTACCGCCAAGTTGGGGGTTATTTGGCACTAGATTATTCCCATTTAGAAATTCTTGTCAAGGGTAGGCGTCTCAGATTCAAATGAAAAGCCTTCTTCTTTTCACATTGAAAGTTGGAAGAAACAAAAAGGAAGTGCACTTTACATGCTTACCGACATCCGAAGACTCATTTTTTGAATGAAGTTTTAAATAATCTTCAGTTGGATGATCAGTTTTCTATGCTTAATTTTAATGCCATGCTAGAACCGAAATCGGCTATTATGCCATCCAAAATCCTGAGAGTGACATGAAGTAGGAATTGCCTAATCAAGCTGATCAGAATGTTGTCACAGATCATTTATGGCAGCTATATTTTGATGGGGTTAAATCCAAATATGGGGCAGGAGCAAAATTATGCAAGTCTTTTGGGCAAGTCGTTGAAGATAATGAGCAGATAGTCAACTTCTTTAATCATGACACTGCCACTATCGAAGGGATAACTACAGGAAGAAGCCAGCCCAATTTCAAGGACCGACTCAAGTATGACCAAATCTGGGCGGGACATTGCAGATTTACCGGATAAATCCTGAGATCGGGTTTGTGGTGGCGACATGCCAATCATGTCGTAAAATTATGTATATAGTATAAAAAAAATATATATATATATATATATATATATATATATATAAAAAGAGGAAGTGAAGAAGAAGAAAAGAGTATGTATATATGTGTTGCCTTTTGTTGTCACCTTGGCTCTTGTTGCTTGTGGGTTGGAGGTGTTGGTTTCCATTTTGTCTCCTCCTTTCCCAGAAGTTGGTGGCTTTCAAGCACTTTCTTCTTTTCCCTTCCCTTTTTCTTTCCTTTCCCTTCTTCATCTTCCTTCTTTTACGTCTTTTTCTTCTCACAAAATAAGCCACTCGTTGTTTCTTCTCCCCTTTTCTATTTTTCTCGTTTCTTCTTATCCCTTTCTTCTCTTTGTTTTTGTTTTAAAAAGAATTTATTTTCCACTTAGTTCATTTTCATTTCACGCTTCAAAATTTCCACTTATGTTCCATCCATTCGTTCATTCCATCTATTGCCACTGGTAGTGTATCAACATGATGTTGTTATGTCTATCTCATCACTTGCTTACTTCCACATCACTCCATTGCAGTCACCGCTTACGCAATCGCAAGAGCTCACTTCACCATCATATTCCATTTCTTCAGGTTATAACCGCTTCTATGCAGGTTCTTCCGGTTCTAGTTTTCAAAGAAAAGTTTTGCAATCCCCGACATGTTTTGCTAGCTAGTTTACAGTTCCAATATGACTTTGTGCCCAATGGACTAAGGCCCGGATTCTTGCATACGAGTCGTATACCCCATGAGCCTCCAAGAATGTTGGCATTTTTGCCACATTGATTCTCATTGATTAATGCATTAGTGTATTGTTGGAAATCTGACCTTTGATATCAGCTTTGATGCAGCTTGGGCAAAAAAAAAGGAGCAAAATTGAGCAAAAAATGGTTAAGTCAAAAAACTGCAGCGAGCGCCGACATGTTGCGTAATCACGGTCAACGCAGTCAATGCAAGTTACGGAACCGTCGCGATATCACGATGTGTTCCAAATCGCGGTCGGTCGCTTCAAAGGCAAAGTCCACATGAGAAAAATGGTGATTGGTACGACGAGAAGAAACATGTAGTGAAATCGCTACATGTTCCATTTTCGTGGGGCAGAGCGCAGGGAGGAGCCAATGACGGAAACATGTAGCGAAATCGCTACATGTTCCGTTTCACAAGCTTGCGATGAAGAAGAAAGCAAGACGAGATATCCTGCCATTTTCGCTAGTTAAAGGTGGTCAAAGCGTACGACATTATAATATGTCACAATTTCACGACCCGTCATGTTTTCGCGACCCGTCACGTTTTTGCGACCTGCGCAGTTTCCCGCCAAAACACAAGTATGAACGACCGAGAAGGTTTTTTTGGGTTTCTATGATTAAATGCTGCCTCGAATTAAATTCTTTGTGGATTTCATGCGTTAAGGTCGAAGAGTGCCAGGCCACCAAAATTAAAGGGTTTATTGGTTCAAGTCCTGTTCGTGGATTAATTCAACAATTTCATGCACATGTTAAAATCGAATTTAATGAAGGGCCACGAACGTTTCATGGCATTTAATTTTTATTTCTTCAGCTCGCAATTAAGGGGATCATGTTCCTCGTTTCCTTCACATAATTGTAGATCTCAAGAAGGTCGGTTTAAAATATTTAATGCTGCAAAGAGGACGGACCTCTATAAAAACCAATGTAATTCGCATTTCGAAAGGTTGGAAGTTTTGCTAAAAACTGGAAGTGCATTTGCGAGAATAAAGTATTGGCTTCGGATTTTTCAAGCAGTTGTTTGGGTGATTGTCTTTTCTGTTCTTTTGCATTTCTAATCGAATTTATATTCCTTGAGTGCTGTTACATTCAAATTCTGCATATTGGATTTGAATCTTGCTTGTAAGGATATGATTCCTGGAGTGTAATCTTGGAGAGATTTTCTGCATATAGTTGTGTGAGAGTTGAGTCATTTCTGTTGCTTGCTGTTGCTGCACTTTAAGTTTTTTGCTGTTGTTCTTCCGATCCCATAATTCCGGCCTGCGGCCATATTTCCATTTCTTTCTGCAACTTTTAATTTCTTTCCAAAGAACCCTTATCTTCAAACAAAAATTTAGATTAGTAAAGGGAACCAGCCCACTCTGGAGATTGGTCTGGGAGCCATTTCTTGCTTCCAGCCTTTCAATGTTGGCCAGGTCTAGGGTGCATTTATAAAATCCTTTCCTGTGGCAGATTTTGGACCAACAGGAACTCCTTTCAAAAATAAATATGTTAAAAAATTATGTCAAAAATATAAGATTCAACATCGCTGGTCCACCCCCTATTATCCTCAGGGTAATGGTCAAGCAGAAGCATCTAACAAAACTTTAATCAAAATTCTCAAAAAATTAGTCAATAAAACTGGCCGTGATTGGCATATTCAATTATATCCAGCCTTGTGGGCTTATCGAACTAGTGTTCGAACCCCCACGGGCACTTCACCATTTGTTTTGGTATATGGTGCTGAAGCAGTTTTTCCATTTGAATTGGAAGTTCCTTCTTTGGCTCTGCTACTTCAAGATACCGAAGTAGGAGATGAATATCGTGTTGGCAGACTCAGTCAGCTGGAACTCCTCGATGAAAAACGCATCAATGCTTTGGAGCATCTCCGTGCTCACCAAAACAAGATTAAAAGATCATATGCTAAGAGAGTTCGTCATCGATCCTTTGAAATTGGCGACCTTGTTTTAAAAGAAAATCAAAAAAATACAAATGCAACCAAAGAAATTAAAGGTAAATTTGAGCCCAACTGGCTCGGACCATACATCATTACTGCTAAATTTGAATCAGGAGCATATAAATTATCTACCTTATATGGTAAAGAACTTAAAGAACCCATGAATATTTTGCATCTTAAACGTTATTATGCATAAATTTGGTCATTTCATCCATGTATATATTTGTTCCAAATTACTATCTTGTATTTCTTTCAATTTATAAAAATCCAAAAACACCAAAAACATTCATAAATCTCCAAAAATCTTCAAAAACTATCTATTGCATTTATTTAAAGCACTTGTTAAATTGTTTGCTCAAAAACTAAAATCAAAATAAAAATCTAAAAACAGCTATATGCTTGACTCTTTCGAAACCAAAACAATATACAGAAGAAAGAGAGAGTCAACATTCTCAAAAATTCTCAAAAGTGTTTATATATATTTTCTTACAATTATTGCAGTTATATGTTTCAAATTATTTTGGATAAATTAGCATTTATTTTGAATCCCTCACTTGCACACTCACAAAACAATAAATATCTTTATTTTATCTGGCATGATTACTAATCTCTCTTATATCAAAGTCCACAAAAGTCATTAAATAAAGTTTGAGCATAGAGAATTGATCTTGTTATTTACTTAAACCAAGCACATCTTTTCACAATAAAATGATTATATTTGTAATTTCCATGTTTTGCTACATAGTAGAACTAATTTCTTGAGCGAAAAGTTTCCCCTGCTATCCTATCATGCACATGGTCTAGAATCTTTGAGAATTGGCAAAAGGACAAGCTCACCCCTACCCAGAATAAAAATCCCTTGCTCTACAGCTAATATGAGAAAGTATCCCTAGCAAAGAAAAAGAAAAAGAAAAAGAAAAGAAAAATTCAAGAAAAAGAGAAAAGAGAAATGTTCTTTTATATCATTATAGCAATGTTCCAAGCATTATCAAGCAAAAGCAATACAAAAGAAAAATACGCAAAGTTCAAAAGAAAGCAAGAAAGCAATAAAATCCCTTTCCCTACCCTTTGAAAAGAAAAGAAGGGTTGATGAGCTTGAATCCCTGGAATTCTCAATTATTCGAAAACTGTGAGGTAAGCCCCATAACGAGTGGTTTGTGCCCAACCTGCTTGGCCTTGGGTAACTCCTAGCATGGCGATATGTCTGTCACATTAGCGACCTTCTTTTGTACAGACCTATGTCTGCTTATGGATTAGCTAGCTCTTGATAATCCGATCTACATAGTAGTCTAATATGGTTATATGCATCTACATCATGGTTAATGAACACTTATTTGGTTTCTTCAAATCACTTGTATCATAGTATCTTGCTCAAATCTGGTAAATGAACAATGCAATTGCACACACATTTGTATTTGAGAGATTTTGTCTATCATTATGATAAATCAAGATCAGAAATGAATGCACATATGCACATGGGATTCCTTATAAATCTAACTTTTGTCTTCAAAATACTTTGAAATATTATTTTTTTTGCAACTTGTTTGGAATAAATCAAGTACAGTTGTTTACCACAAAGACAACTATATAATAGAAAAATAAAAAATTTCTTTCAAAACATATCATATATATCGTGTCGACTTTCGCGACGATGGTATAGTTCCAAAACCAAAATTGGAATTTTATGCCTAGCGCAAGTCCTCATTTTCATCTTTTCTGTTCATCAAAAAATCAACCATGCAATAAAACTATCTATTTTTCTTTGATTTTCGCGATGATGGTATAAGTCTATACCTACATATTCTATGCCTAGCGCAAACCATTGTAACAATTTTTATTCCCCATTTTATCAAAAATCATAAAAACCATATGACTTCATTTTACACAAATTATGCTTTTCAAAATCAAACCCATTTTTTTCACTATTTTATGTCATTATGTCAACCTTTAACTTTGCAATGATGGTATAATTCCTAAGGAATTATTCATGAATTTTATCACACTTAGGAATTTATGCCTAGCGAAAATCATTTTCAAATATTTCATGCATAATATTTTCATGGAAATCTGAAAACAAATCATCATCATTTGCACTATTGCACCAAAGTCTTAAGACAGTCTCTTAAGCACTCTTTTTACTTTTAACAATATTTCTATAAATGGGACTAGCTTGACGACCGAGTGAGCAGCGCCTCCATGAAATGGTCTATAATAGTGACAATGTCCTTTGAAATTATTGTTAGAAGTCTCTTTTTATTTTTATCACATTTTCATTACAAACAACCAAATTGTTACATCGGATTATTTCATTTCAAATATTACAAGCATGACATTCCAATTATAATATATCCACCGACATAATCACATGAAATCAATTAATCAAACATAAAAACATCATAAGCATCACATAAGACAAGTCATATGATCAAAAATATCTCATCTATATGTCACAACTATATGTACATCATCAAAACTGGATTGGTATGCCACAATATATACCTCGACATACTCAATCCTCTATCAAACAAAAAAAAATATATAATACAACATCAATGTGCAGCCCTCTAGCCTCGAGAGCCCCTCGAGCTCTCTGCCTCATCTCCTCCCCCGCCCGAGGTGGACGAGGTGGCCCCATCGCAGTCTGTGTAGTCCTAGTCCTCGATCGGGACGTGGTCCTCGATGACCTGATCCTGATCGGATCTACGATGTTAGCTGGCAGGGGTAGTCTATCTACCTCTGGCACCAGCTGGAAGTATAGTGTCTAATAGAATGTCAACTGGGCGATAGCCCGTGTCAACTCTCCTGAGCTCGCCCCTCCGCCCCATGCCCTGAGGCGTGCAATCTCATCCCGTAGCTGTGACACCTCAGCATGGTGTCGTGCAGCCGCATCCTGTAGCATCTGCACCTGAGCCTACAGATGATCTCTCTCCGCCCGAAGAGTAGCCATCTCGCTACTCTCTCCTGTGTCCACACCCTTGCCCTTATCGGGTGATGGTGGCCTCTATGGAGATGGGGGTCTCTCCTCCCTCCTCTCCCACTACCACGACCTCTCCTGTGCCTGTGGCCTCCTCTGCTCTCTCCCGTCGCGACCCTGGGCCGCCTCTATCGCTGCCTGGCGTTGCCTCCCTATCCGATGCACAACCGCATGAATTGGACCCTGAGCCCTCATCATTTGAGGAGGGCGGATGCCTATGTACCAGGCATCGTAGCCATCGGCTACCCCCGCGTCGTCCCCATCCATTGGCTGGATGGGGGCATCGTCTGCATCCTGACTCCAAAAGCACTGCATGTCAGGAGCCCCGCTAACCATGGTGTTATCCCGGACAGTCCGGGAAAACTCGTAATCCCTGAGAGATGGGATCCCCTGCTGTAGACCGAACTGCCTCAAAACTCGATCATAGCGGTGGAGCTCCACCTCTCCTCTCTCCATCCGCAACCAGTAGACTCACCTGATGCGAGCCAGCTCTTGTCCATCCTCGGCCCACCCTGGGTGCCCTCTCCATGGCCTCCAGGTGATCTGATCCGGGACCAAGTCATCCAGTAGCCTCTGGGACATCGGTAGGTCGATCCGCCACTGTGACCCTCTTCGGAGCCACCAGTAGAAGACTCGGGGCCTCTCCCCGTCCACCCCTATCAGTGGAAGCCCTACCGGCCTCCGCACTGCAATGTGCTCCCAGCACCAAACCTGTAGGAGCGATGTCATCACCAGACATCGCCCGCCCTTGTACACGACCCCATACAGGATCCTGTACAACCGGCATAGAACAAAGTTGCCCCAAGCAAACCTGTACCCATGGTCTCGCATATCGTAGATCACATCTACGAGCATCCATGGTACCCTGCACCCGCTCTGGTGGCACAGCAGAAGTCCACCAACTACCCCAGCCAGAACTCGTGTGAGTGTAGATGCCCCAGGCATCTGGCGCAGTGCCTCGATGTTAACTCCGCCCTTCTCCAGGGCGAAGCTCGGGTCACCGCATAACCATCCCATAGCGTGGCCCTGATTGGCCGCAGGAGTGATGAGCCGTCCTTGTATGGGGATTCTCAGAATCCTCCATACATCCTCTAGTGTGGGAGCCATCTCCCCTGTCGATAGCCAAAAATAGGAAGAACCTGGATACCACCTCTTTGCTAGGGCTGTTAGAAGCCCCATGTCCGTGGATACTTGTGGCATCTCCGCCACATGCTGTAAGCCGGCCTGTGCCAGAAGATCCCGCTCTGCCTATCTGAGCGCGGCCAAGTCGTCTCTCAACCCTCCGTATTTCCACTCCCTGCTCTTTAGTAATCCTCTCTGCAACATAAACAAAAAAACAATAAACAAATCATTAATCAATAATTCAAGTAATCAATAATGCAAGTTAAAAATTCAATTTTTTGCAATTGATGATATCGCCCACTATTGGACGATATCGTCCCAAATTTGAGCATAATCGTCTCCGATTTCGTAGTTCGAAATCGTCTCTAATTTGATGAAATCGTCCCCCTTTCGACGATTTCGCCCTCGGGCGAAATTGCCGAAATTGAGATGATTTCGTCGAAATCGACGATTTCGTCCCGACGACGTCGACGGCCCAAAAACGGCCGCGATGCTCAAAATTCACCTAAAAATTATCTAAAAAGCATGTCAATTCAAATTAAATCAGTTCTAAACTAAGTTTAGACCCTTACCCGTAGACCGCGTCGGACCTCTGCAGATCTGTGCGCTGTCTCGACCATTTTTTGCTTCAGAGCTCTAAAACCAGAAAAATGAACAGTAACAATGAATTAGGGTTTTACCCTATTTTTCCTAATTTTATTCAACAATAATTTTGTGCTTTTCCGCGTTTTTACCTCAAACGTTCGATTTGGGTAAAAACACGGAGGGGGCACCATAGTAAGCTATCGTACGATTCGACCAAGAATCATCGCCTAAAAATGGGTATAATTTTTTGCTTTCTCGTAGATCGAGAAGAACTCATCTTTAACGCATTTTCTTCGAAAAATTCGCTAAAGAGGGGGCAAAATGTAGCACCCTAAAATTGGCGTAGTAAAATTATAAAATTTACATTCACCTTAGTAAATAATTTTAAAATCAAATTTAACCTCCCAAACCGCCCGTTAACCGTCGGGTATTCCGTTTCCCCCTTTTCCTCATCAATTTTAGAGGTTGTTTTGACCGTTTGACGATATCGTCGCCGATCAGACGATATCGCCCCAGATTTGACGATTTCGTCTGGACTAGGACGTCCAGATGATCTTGTCGCAAAACTGAATTTGCATAGTTGGAATCTGTTCCAACGGGTCTCCAATCTGGGCAGAAGCGTGTCTGCGCCGTTGGGACCCTCCCCCGTTGGAGATCTCCCAAATTGGGATGATCTCCAACCTCCTACCTACTCCCTCTAAGCCTATTTAACCTCTAGGATTTTCCCTCCCCAACCCCTGGCTGAAATTCTTGGTAAATTGATTCCCCCTACGTTGAAACATCCCTACTTTGCATTTGCATTAGTTTCATATTATTTTGTTGCAGGTACAACATTATTTTTCAACCGGAGCCAGCACCCATCGTCGCCAACGAACCTGTCCAGATCGGAGGCGATCCTGTCAAATACGAGATGATTTCGTACTGATGCGAGACGATCTCGACTGCAATCCACATCGAGGCAATCAGTGCCTGGAGTTTGTTTTTCTCACCTTTTTCTCTGTCATCTTATGCTGCAAATTAGACAATTTATTCAGTTTTTACATTATTTTGCATCTGGAGTTCACCCATTTAGCCTAGATTGCATATTAAGATCATGTTTTGTCATTTAAGTATAGTAATTTGCTTTAATTTCTATTCTTAAATATTGTTCAGTATTCATATTGCTATTTGGTGTAATTTGCCTCTATTTGCACAGTAGGATTTCTTGTATTTTGCATCTATTTTCTGTTTTGCAGGTTTCTGATGAATTCGTCGATGAATTCATCAGATTTCGGATGATTCTATCAGATTGCAGGCGATTCTGTCGAATTCCAGACGATCCAGACTGCCTCAAATGTCAGAATCTTCTTCAGACATCCGGATCAGGTATTCCCCATTTTCCTCCTATAAATTCTCTATTTTTTGCTTTCAAATTTGTTTGTTGTATTCATGAAAATTGCATTTTCATGTAGTTTAATTTAGATTCATTCGGCCAAACCTAGGATGAATGTTTAAGATCAAAACGAACTCATCTAAACACATTCCAAAACCTAGGCATGGAAACTGCCATTAAATGTTTCCTGGTGAACCCACCATCCATCGAAAAATCACCAAAATACACCTCCCTTGAGAGGTGGGACCTTCGTAAAGTCCTCTCGTCCGAGGTACCGCATCATCCTTTTCCCATCCTCCTTCCGGGCACGGATCCAATAGCCTGAAGGTAGGGATGCAAAAAATTTGGAGAGATACACCCACCATGAGTCATACTCAGTGGTAGTCCCGATGTCATCCACGTCTGGGACGTCGATCACCGCGTCTGAATCCTTGCCCAGTGGCATGATGACCGGTCGGTCTAGAGTCCTCTCATCCCCCTAGTGTTGATAGACCACGGGCTCACCAGGAAACCCTTGGTGCACCCCAAACTATTGTGTAACCTGGCTAAATGAGAAGAACTCATGCTCGGTCTCGTGTCGCCCAATCAGCCACCACTCTCTACGTACCCGTCGGAGCCACTCTCTAGCCTCCAGCCAGGCTGGAAAGTCCCGATAAGGGCACCAAACCACCTCCTTGGGAGTAAGTTGAGAGAAGGTATCAACATAGTGCCCTACGACACCTTCCCATCGTCGACTCTGTCCCTGCTCTCCGGACCGCCACCACAAAACTGCATACCCTATCTCCTTATCCTCTATCACCGCCTGAGTCATCCATGGTAACCCGACCTCTCAACTGCTATGTGCTACTAAACCCAGCACTGCAATAGATAGCTATAGCTGATCCCCTTCTACTGCCAACAACGGACCTCATACAGCTCCCCATAGAGCTATGCCAATAGTGTCTGTCCCCATCTCAGGATAAGCGGTGCCTCTATCGGGTACTCTACCAACTGCCACACCAAATCCAGAAGGTTCCATGGGAACCTCGTGCCTAAAGAATCAGGTAATAGCATGTTGGACATGAGGCCTAAAGGAACAACTATCCTGATGGGATCACGGTGATCGCCACTAAAAGCACGAGATTCCAGAAGTTTTGAAAGGAAAACTATTGTGATGCGTCCAAAATCAAACAAACGCTTAAGTCCTAGAATGTGAAAAGCATGAAATGAAAAATATGAATTTGAAATGAGATAAAAGAAAGTGTAGAAAGCATAGCCCTTTTTATTTAACTCTCTTAATCTCGATTACAAAGATGCCTCCTCCCTTTTTAGGGGCTAGGAGCGTTAAATGAATTTTTGGTTACAATTATGACTTGGTATTCCTCCTTTCGCGTGCCCACATTTGAAATGGGCGGGCCAAAGTGTTGCCACCACTGGTGTTGATGAATCCTTGATCCTTGCTACTTCTCCTGCATTCAAAGAAACAACAAAATTGTTAGTAGCACCTGTGACAAAAGATGAAGCGTTTGACCTTAGAAACCAATGGAGGATGCATGCATAAGATTAACTAAATCAGTGAATAAAATGACTCTAAGTAACCTGCAATTTTGACAGAGACCAAAAAACATTACCAGAGGGCCACTGTAATCAAAACAGTCAGTGAAACTCCGCCGATTTGAGTTTGACTGTAATTCGTCCCTGGTTAGGACGAATTCTACTATAATTCGTCCCCGGGTAGGACGAATTTGCCTGTGAAAAAGCACCGCGGTGATGCTACTCAAATGTCATGTCTTGGGATCTCCAAAATACCTGCAAACATAGGGGTTAGCTAATTTGGGGCATTTTGGGACGACCCAGATGGTCGGATTTCTCCAATTTGACCTCCATCAACGAGAATTTGACATCGCTACCTGCAAGTTAGAGAAGACCACAAAAGCAACAAACGTGATAATATTTGATCAAAATCTTATGAAATTGAAATTATAAACTATCTAAACAACATAGAATGGAATGGAATCTAAAAAAATGATAAAAGAACAAATTAAAATAAAACTTAGAAAGTGCGGGGCGCCCAAGCGGGCCGCCCACCGTTAGAACTTGATTTCGACACCAATCCACTTGGGATGGGCCCAAAATATTTTGTAATGGGTTGTCGATGAATTGGTAGATCAATGTGGTCAAATGTCGGGTTTTGGGTCTGGATTCACACTTCCAAACGCCACCCAATAACCTCTCTTGTGAAAGATATCAAGGATGTGGAAGAGGTGAATAAAAAAGAGTGCAATATGGTGTTCAATTTGGTAGCACTTCGTTGCTTGAAAATGCCTCCAACTTGTCTTCTCTTGGGTGGGAAAGTCCACCATTTTATAGACCCAGGGGGTCTCTTTGGAGGGGCATGTAGGGGTGCCATGTGGCGGCCATGCCTTCTCAAGAGGGAGGAGACTCCTCCCTGACTTGGGCTTCCATGACTGCCCTTGTGGCAGTCCTCTAACGCCTAATCTGCCCACCTACACGCGCATGCAAGGCAAGAGGCAATAATTGACTGTCCTCGGCTGCCACTTGGCAACATTTTTCTTTTTGCCCATTGAACCTGGAATTCGTCCCGATCTAGGATGAATTCAGAATTCGTCCCTAGGTGAGACGGATCCCAATTTGAATTCATCCCTGGGTGGGACGGATACTGAGCAAAGTGCCTAAATGTGCCAAATTGCCTTCTAACCTTACAAAACTGCTACAAAAGTGGTTAGGACAATTGTTTAACCTCTGAGGGCTGCCCTGGGGGTTGTGTGTGTCAAAGCGATCAGTGTTTGCAGTCACATAATCGGATTGGTGTTGTTTTGGTGTCTATAGTCATGTCTTATGATAGTTTGAGGACAAGAACAACTATTGATCAAAGTTCTTGGTAGACATCTTTATGGAGTACTACGTAGTCATCTCCTATGAAATTTCATTATGCAACTATCATTCTTTACTCATATTTAGGATCCTTCTTGAAAATAAAAGAGCACTCAATGATAACTTCACTAAATACAAAATAACGTTTCACTTTCAGAAGTATTTAATAAATGATTGAAACTACAAAATGTATGCCCTATATGGAAACCTAACTATTAGGTATGTCACAAGCAATCAAACCATACACGTGTATTCTTACTTGGTTCTTTTCCTATTTTTCTTCTTTTTGTTGTTTTTGATATTAATAGAAAGTAAAATCTACTTTTTAAACAAGCATGGAAAATAAATAAAAGCTAAATATAACTTTCTCTAAATAGTAAGAATGTTAAATAAGATCAAGATACTCATATTGAAAGCCCAAGTTTGCTGCTATTTTTAACAATTTGAGTTGTAGGCTCCCTATTTGGTGGCCACCCTAGGGTGTGATGGTTGCCAATTTAGGGACCACCCTAGGGTGGGACGGATATCGTGGCCACCCCTAGGTATTCGAATTATGAAATAAAGGGTTATTTCATACCAGAACGACCAAAACCTACAACATTTAAAAAGTAAAAAATAAGTTAAAAATTGGCTAAATCAAATGGGAAAAGGATCACACCATGGTCACCACTATAGGGTGGTAAAAATGGTGCATCTAGAAAAAGGTAACGAATTGCACCTATTTATTTAAGCATTCAAAATCGATATTTAATGTAAACATGATAACAATATATAAGAAATGGGGGTCGTATTTATATTAATCAAATTGTAGAATCTATGGTTACAATGTATCCCTTTTAGGGACCTGAATTTATATAATTATTACAAGGTGTCAAATGATATAATCCTTTCAACGACTCATATGCACTTCAAAATATTTCTTGAACTCAGGAATCATCCAAGAGAAGTTTTTTGGTTCCGTTGCGATGATCTATCTATATTTGGAATTGTAGATCCTTTCTTGCATGCTAAAATATCTAGATCTAGACACAAAGAACTCAAATTTTTTAATAGCATATGCAGATTGAAACAAAGTCAAAGAGGTGCATGCAATAGTGAATAGAAAAAGTGAAAAGCATAATAGAAGGTGTAAAACTACTCAAAATTGCATAGAAACTTAGTATAGTGCATATATTCTAATCTAGAAATTATCTATGCTAAAATAGAGATGAAATTAGATGCAGAGCTCATGGGTATCCTTGGGTGTTGCAATTGTAACTATTAACTACCTAGGGTTGGGGCGGACACAAAATCTAGTGGTTTTTACCACTAATTCTTCTAGGATTAGGTTCAAACTATTTTTAGGAGTATTATCATCGAATTTGGTGATATAATGCATTGAAATGGGTGGGATTTTAAATGGATTTATGTATTTGTAAAGGCTTGGAAACCTCCTTTAATTTATGGATATTTCAAGGGAATACACATGGTAAAAAAAATGATTGAATATTGGTAGCACTTTATGGCAAAATATTGCAAAATATTTTTTTTAAACTAGATGGATTGGCTCCATTTTATAGCTCAAGTGAGCACAAGGTTAGATGAGCAATTTTGGCCATGCGAGGCAAGTGCCACCAGTTTTCAAAATCTTACCATACATTGGGTGGGAGAAACCTCCAATTTGGGCCTCCAATTAGCAGCTTATGATTGAATTTATGCACCCTCAATATGTCATAAATCAATGGGTGGGATAAATGGTAGAATTTTATTACCATTTGTCATACCCTTGAATTTTTAAGAGTCCAAGGACTTGGCCATCCCACCTTGAGGTGGCAACCAGTTCATGGCTACCCCACCCAGGGGCGGTTGTTGGTGGTCGCTCTAGGGTGAGGTAGCCATGAACTAATGGCCACCCTAGGGTGGGCCGACCATGGTTTAATGGTCCAAAATTTCCTAAAAGTGGGGTAGAACTTCCTAAAAGTGGTAAATACCACTATTTAACCCCTGATTATTGTCCAAAGGGGACATATCATTTTCATAAGAGTGCATCTTTGTAGTTTAATCGTACTGACGGATTTTAGTATCTGCAACTCCAATATCACATCCTCACATGCCAATCTTCAAATTACTTGAACTAAGATATATTTTAGGTTTTTATTGGCTACCACTCGAGTCTTTAGTTTATGTTCTCACACACTTGTAAATATCAATTAAAAGGTACTATAAAATAGTGCTAAAAATAGGTTATACAAACATACAATTCCTAGGATTACTACCCCAACATAATTATCTATAAAAACACTTGATATACAATATAACAGAATTTAAAATAAAATAATAACCAGATTGATCTAAGTTGTAGAGTTAGTTAGTTAAGGATATTCCTATGTGAAGAAACAAGGCTAAGAATTTTGTTGATTAGAGTTCTTGATAGTCATGTCTTATGATAGTTTAAGGACTAGAACAATGTTTGTTAGGAGCACTACCTAGTTACCTCCTATGATATTTCAAGGACTAGAAAAACTATTGATCAAAGTGCTTGGTATACATATTTATAGAGTACTACGTAGTCATCTCCTATAAAAGTTCATTATGCAAATATCATTCTTTATTCATCTTTGGGATCCTTCTTGGAAATGGTTCCAAAAGTGATGACCACCACCTTTCTCTATCAATCTAGGTATTTAGTTGGAGAAGGTACTAGCACTTTATAAGCAAATAAATGAGGGATATAAATCAAATAATTATTTAGTCAATTTGTCTAACTAAAATGTGAAGAGTATTTTATACAAGGAATTATTGTTGAAAAGAGCATTGTGTATCTCCTATTTTGTATGTCCAAAACTACAAACTTCACCATTATAAATTTAATGATGTGCATGAGTGGATCCTTATTAAGCATCTCTCAACCTTATCGAATTTGTTTTTAATTCCTATTTCTAATTTGATTTGCTAGTTATCTAAAACATACATAGACTCGTTCAACTATTTACTTTTATCTTCTAAATGATTTTATATTTAAGTTGTTGACTCAATTGCCCTATTTATTTAAACAGATAATTTTACCTCATATTCCTCATTACTCCTCATGTTCCTCCATTCATGAGTTTGCGACTCAAACCTTTTAAAAATATTTTACTAAAAATAAAATTCATGTTTTGAAAATTACTATTTTAATAAGAATCCTAAAATACTATTTAAATGCTATATATCAATGATTCAAATGAAATAATATAACTATAGATTTAATATTACAACTCTTTAAAATTGGAGCCAAAACTACTACATAAAATACCAAAATCTCTCTCATATTTTAGTAACCTCTATATATTTTATATAATAAATATGATCTATTTCTTCAATTTTTAATATAATTTTAAATATTTAAAATAAAAAACATAATATAACTTAAACAACTAATTGAAAATAAATTTTTAACTGGCAAATTAGATGTTAAAAAAGTAAAATATAAAATAATAAAATAAATTTGAAAACCTAGGGTTGTTTTGCCCGAGCACATTTAGTCAGACCCTTATTGATATTATAGGATTTCCATAACCTCTTCATATTTCTTATATATATATATATATATATATATATTTTTAATTTACATGGTGGAATCGGTAGCCGCCACGAATCCGGGCAAGCTGTCCAGCTTTTATGGCCGCCATAGTATTCTGCGTTGTCCACCCTAGAAGCCACCACACAGATCTTCACGCAGTCCACCCCTATAACCACCATGCCACAATCATTTTAAACCTTTTACGCCACTGAAAGCACCAGGAAAGGGACAAGCGTTCAGTCCGACGAGGCCCGAGATTTGAACCTTGGACCTCCACCCCCCTTATGGGGTTTGGATGAACCAATTGGTCTACACCTCGGACCTTCATATTTATTATATTAAATATGATAAGTTTTGTAATTTTTATTTATATAAAAATATATATAAACCCTAATTTTTTTGGGGAAATCACCACAAATCACCTATAAATACCTAAAGTTTTAAAGCTGAATGATTTCAAGACTGCATTAGAACTAATGCTAGTTGTGAACGAGTGAAGGAATTGAGAAGAAAACAAGGAACATGGAGATTCCAACATTCTCAAGATAAAGAAATGACGTCAAGATATTCTTCAGAAAATGAATATTAGGCAAGAAATTTGATTTATAAAATTTTGCTAAGGTTATACTCCGATAAACGATTTCATTTTGGTTGGCATATTTTATGGAAATTTTGAATCCCACATCAACCCTACCAAGGGAATGGGATGTGATATAAGGGTTATTGAATGATATGTTTATTGTGAGCACCTCATGATGTCGAAGATGCATTGTTGTACGTAGACACATCTAGTAGAAGGGCAATGGCACTGGTGCTTTATGTGGACTATGTGGAAAAATTAGAAAGTCTTGGCAGTGACAGTTGATGGAAATTTATATTACATGTTTTGTCATTGACCTACTGTGAGTTGACCACAGATGTAGAGATATTAAAATAATTTTATTTGATAGTATATTTGAATGGTAATACAAAAGAAATATTATCATCTTGATAAGGCAGATTTGGAAGTATAGTGAATTAATTTTTTTCTCAAGGTGATTTTAACTATTTAAATAAAATATTTTTATTTTTAGAAAGTGGGAGGTATAAGAAATTAGTAGGAAAATAATATGATTAGAAAAGAGTTTGATATTTTGATTTTTATTTGAGATAAATTTTATTGAATAGAAGGAATAATAAATTGAAATGAGTTAGAAAAGAGTTTGTTGTTTTGAAGTACTTGTGGGAATAAGTACAAGAGCATAGTCTCACACAAATAGAAGGATTATTTTTAAAGTAATTCAAAGTATAAAATAGTGCATAGATAGAGTGAAATAATTAATGCATATCATCACCCAAGCATTCAATTGAAGAAGAAGGATAATTCAGCCATCTACAAAGAGAAAGGAAAGGTGTAAAAAATAGTTAGAAATCAGCATTTACAAGGTTTTTGAGCATATTTAGATAGTGTTTGTGATAAGGTTTTTAGAGTAGATTTGAGCATGTTTTGTGTGTAGGTTTTTGAGCAGATTTGACCAGTGTTTGTGAGTAGGTTTTGGAGAATATATGAGTAGGTTTTGTGAGCAGGTTTTTGAGTAGATTTAAGCAATGTTTGTGAGAAGGTGTTAGAGTATATTTAAACAGGTATTGTGAACAAGTTTTAGAGTAAACTTGAATAAGGGGATTGGTGTCTCCTATGAATTGGTGTCCATGAACTTGAACAAGGGGATTGGTATCTCCTGTGAATTGGTGTCCATAAACTTGAGCAAGGGTATTAGTGTCTCCTGTGGATTGGTGTCCATAAAATTGAGCAAGGAGATTGGTGTCCACAAACTTGAGCAAGGGGATTGGTGTCTCTTGAGAATTGGTGTCCATGAACTTGAGTAAGGGGATTGGTGTCTCTTATGGATTGGTATCCATGAACATGAGCAAGGTTATTAGTGTCTCCTATTGATTGGTATCTACAAACTTGATCAAGTGGATTGGTGTCTCCTATGGATTGGTGTCCATGAACTTGAGCAAGGGGATTGGTGTCTCCTGTGGATTGGTGTCCAAAAACTTGTATAGAGAATTGGTGTCTCCTGTGGATTGGTGTCCATAAAATTATATAGGGGATTGGTGTCTCTTGTGGTTTAGTGCCCATGAAATTTATTGAAGAAAACTATAAGCAATATTTTTACATGGTTTTCTCTTGAGAGGGTGTTTCCACGTAAAATATTTGTCTCTCATGTACATGGTGATTTATGCATTGTTTTATTATTACATTGTTATTACTTGAATTTATTGCTTTAGAAGGAAAAGATAAAAGTTTTATCTTATATTGTTAACCCCCCTCTCAGTGTAAGCTTGTGTTCTTTAACTGGCATCAGAGCGGGTTCCTTCATGAAAGTCTAACAATTTTAAGGAAGATCTTATAGTAACACACATGGCTTACCAAGAATAGTTTTCATCAAATAGTGATTCATTGTTTGATGGAACTAACTATGCTTTCTAGAGTGTGAAAATATAGACTTATTTGATGGTACATGGATATGATACATGGTAATCCATTGAGCATAAGTTCACACCACCTACAACTCCTTCTATTGATCGAGATGACAAGAAACCATATGAAAATAATGCCAGGGAAATGAATTCAATATTAAGTGTATTATGTGAAACAAATTTTGTGAAAGTTATGCAATTTACTTCAGAAAAAAATATGAGATAAGTTACAAAGAACATATGTAGGAGATGACAAGGTTAAAATGGTAAAAAATGAAACCCACAGGAGTAAGTTTGAAGATTTGAAGATGAAATATGAGGAATATATTGCTAAATATCTACTTCACATCGATGAAGTTGTCAAAACTATTCGTGGACTTGGAGAAAATATTGAAGACTCTAATATTGTTCAAAAAATATTAGGGTCACTTCCAATGAGTTTTGATGCAAATATTTTAATAATATAAGAGATAAAGGATATTAAAATCTTAAGCATGGATGAGTTGCATGGAA
Source organism: Wollemia nobilis (assembly GCA_028583015.1). NCBI lineage: Eukaryota > Viridiplantae > Streptophyta > Pinopsida > Araucariales > Araucariaceae > Wollemia > Wollemia nobilis. The sequence continues at coordinate 88,720 of JAQPPZ010007888.1, forward strand.
TTCTCATATCTTATGAGATGAGGATTAAAAATATCAAACATCCAAATGGAAGAAACATTTAAAGCTTCAAGGAAGACAAAGAATAAGAAACCAGAATCAAGTGAAGAATCATGAAGCAAAGAAGAAGGTAACTTTATGCGAAGGAATAATAAGGTTCTAAGAAAACACAAAGGTATGCATTATGTGAAATGTTTTAATTATGGTAATATTAGTCACTATGATCTAATCTCCCATAAGCTAGAAGTAGTAGCACTGAAGAAGAAAATGAACATGAGAAAAAGAAAGAAAAAATTTTATCATGAAAAGAAAAATAGGCATGGTAAAATCAAGCATGATAAGAAGATATTTCAAAGACACAAGAAGAGTTTTTATGTTGAGGAAGCAATCAATTCCTCCAGAAATAGTTATGAAAGTATCTCCAATAGTGAAAGAGAAGAAATCCTATTTTTGGCCATAGAAGAGTGATGGCAAGCCGAGATTCACACAACAAACTTCACATTAATTTTTAGTAAATTGCTTAATACAGTTTTTACAGTACCATTTCCAGGCCTACAACTTTCCCTCTCAATCCCGAACTCACCATCCCTCTCTTACATTTTTTTCGAGTTTTTATCGAGGCCTCGATCCTCTAGGCAATTAATGCCCCGCCTAACAAAATCTCCAGTTCGTTTTCCCTCCGATCGAGTTTTTCAAAATTTTTGCCATAAATGGGCAACTACCCGATCCACCATGACGCTTGCATTGATGGCCTCCCTTAACCTACACCGACCACTTTGTTCAGGCTGTCCTCTGCACTACTGTCTCCTCCATAAAGCCATCACCTGTAATTGCTATGTTGCCAGAAGTAATAAAAAAAATGCATGGTCGACACCTCCCTTATCAATTTACGTGACCCTCATCTTTGTTTTCATACACATAGCCGACCGCGTGTAAATCTGGCCATGCCTTCTCCTTGTCACAATATATTTGATACACGTGCCCTTCACAACTATCATGATACACATGGCTGTCCATGTGTCAAATTTGGCCTTGCCCAGCCATCCGCTTATTCACTTTTGGCCTTGTCTTCACTTGGCCGCGATATCACGACAGGTCACGAAATCATGACATGTCACGATATCATGACCAAATGCACCTCTTCTTTGCTGAAGCCCTTTGGGGTCGCCACATCTCAAAAAATCGACAAATCACATTATTTTGAGGTCAACCCGCCCCAATTTCACAACCCCTTCCCCCTTGCCTTACAAAACTTCCCCCCAAGATGAAAATTGCTTAACAAAACTTCCCCCGAACTGAAAATAAATAAAACAAAATGCAAAGTACTTAGAAAATCTGGAAAATTTTGGAAGATGCAAGATCTTGCTCGCGTCGGATGCTCCCGACACCGTAAATCAAAAGTTATCCTCACTTCTTTTGTTAGGGAAGACCCAGGGTCAACCTCCATTTTGACAACCAAGTTGCATCTTCAACAGGCCTGCCCTTCCACTTTATCAAATATTCAAAATACTATTTGTTTCTGGTGCTTCTGCTTTCACGAGTGTCTAATATTTCCTTGACCTCATCTATGGTTGGAGTAGATGCTAGAATTTTCCATAATTTTGTACTTGGTAACTCTGTACTCTCTCCCTCATGATATTCCACTAAATCTAAAATATTAAAAATAGGTGAAATGTCAAGCCAACTTGGCAATTCCACTTCATACGCATTTCCTGACTCCCATTTTCCCAGTATTTTGCATGGCCCAAACTTCTTCATCTTCAATTTGTTATAGTCTTGAGAATCTCTCCTTCTAGATGTACCATGACCTCATCTCCTACTTAACTCCTTGAACCCCCCGCCCTTGTCTTATATTGAATATTCATTTTTATAATTTTTTCCTTACTTCTTCATGACTTTTCATATTTAAATTCTTCCCCCCACTTTTCTCTCTTATCCAACTTTCTCTTACACATTTCTTGGGTTTCCATATATTATCAGAACAGATTTATTTGTGCTCTTAACTATACGAAATTCCCCAACAAAACTAAATCCCATCCCTTGGGTTGATCGCTATCAACATCTCAAAAATTACCACTTCTATTTACCACCTCTCATCCATCATTATGGGTGGTATAACTAACTTCAGATTTGTCTTCAACTTCTTCCACAAAGTTCTCCAAAAATAACCAACAAATTTTGTATCTCTATCAAAAATGATGCTCTTCGATAGACTGTGAAGTCATACCACTTCCTTGAAGAATAACCCCAATGTGGCTCATCACTTTTTTGGCATGGGATAAAGTGTGCCATCTTGGAAAATCTCAACTACTACAAATACAGTCATTTCCCTCATGTTCTTGGTAATCCGAGGACGAAGTCCATCGACGTCCTCCCATGCCTTGTAACTGATACAATCCTGTGCTCCCCTTTCCATCCGCATACTCTACAACTCACAAACTTTTTCACATCTTTTAGTTCGCCAATAGTAATTTTCACTCACAGCAACCGTCTTATCCCCAAAATGTCCTCCCCATTGTTTCTCCTTGACTAAGTTTTCCCCATGGAACTCCTTGGAATGCATAATTTACTTCCTCAAAAACATTTCATCTTGGATTAGAACATCCAACCATCTTGTCCTATCCACAAGTGTTAAGCAAGCCGCAAAATCCGATCTTTAGGTACAAACCCTTTTCTTCAAATCCCACTACTTCCTTCATTTCAATAAATTCTCCTTCTACTCAAGGCATCCAACTCTATTTGATTTCCCCGCAAAGGTATAGCTTTGAAGGAACTCCACCCACTTCATTGCCTTTGGTTGTTAATGTATTGTAAAGCTTGAGGATCAAAAATAGAACAAACTCCTTTGGCAATAATAATGTCTCCACTTCTTGAGCCCGAACTATAGCATAAAATTCTGGTCATAAACGAATACTTTTTTAGCATCATTCAACTTCTCAAATAAGAAAGCCTTCCGACTTAGTAACCCTATTCCAGCATCACATCCACAAACACCTTGTTAAAGTCTAGGATGCCAAAAAGGTGACCTTTTATTTATGATCAAGCTCCTCTACCTAATGTCCACTTGAACTCTTTTTATCCCCTCTCATTTTTTGAGAGGTGCCAAACCCAAGTTCTTTTGAACTTCTAAAGGCTAGACCATGAAATATCTCACCTATTTGCTTCTTGGGTACCATTCGATGATGCTCTCACCTTCTCGGGTCTATTTTTAGACCTTCTGAATTACAACCCGTATACTAACTCTTTCTTGAAAAAATTACACATTTATTAATACCTCCTCCACTTTAAAACCCTCATATCATCGTGTTCCTCAGTTCAATTTTATATCATCTAATAAAAATGAAAACTTTCCAAACTCTTCGATTATTCATCACATGAAGGTACTTGTGATTGGAAACCAAATGGCATGACCAACCACTCATACAAGCCCTCTCTTGTCTTGAATATCTTCCACTCATCTCCTTCTCGATACGTCTTAACCACTTTGGTAATCTTCTGAAGTACTACCCACTTAAAATCATGTATATCCATCCTTGAATGGAATCATTTGATATGATTTTTTGATTCCCATCATCACATCCTCCACTCTCCATCCTTCTTGTGCTATACAGCATTGCACATGGCTAGACTCTCTCTAATAATCCTTTCTCAAACTCCTACTTTAACTCCTCTTTCTAATTCATAACTTTATTTTGCAAGCTTGTCCCGCACTAAATCTTTGGTGCTTCTTCCTTACTGGTAAACCCTAGCACATTTCTCATCTCGAAATTCTTCCTGATCTAGACTTCTCGTTCTTTGCATTCCTCCTCCCTAATTCTAGGATTTTGCATAACACATGTTCTCTTCAACTCCAAAAATTTTCTCCCTTCAACTAGACAATTGATTACACACCTTTTCATCCCCTCCTTCATGGGTTTCCTTATGCTACACCATTATTTGTCAATGAGTAGGTGTTGCACGCTCATCCACTCCGTCAAAGCCTTCCCAAAACATATGGCAAGCATCCTAGGTAGGATGTCCAAGACCTCATCACAATAATTTCCTATTAATTTAAACACGCTCATTGACCAAACTCTTGGTCCTCGAACCATCACCCATATGGATCGGTGCTTCTTCCTCTCTATTGTAACTTGGTAACCATTTCTTAAACAGGTTATCCGTCGCCATTATCATAATAATATTGCAAACCTTCCCGCATTTACACCTTGTCGAATAAACTTCTTCTGATCTTGTCCTTCTCCTCATTCATAGGACTCTTCTTACGTCATTGCTTCCCCTCTCTCCTTCTTGAATGTTTAGATTCAATCTTCCTCCCACCTGACCCTCGGCCTCTTGTTTGTTCTTTCCCGTTGTGGACACTCGAATGCTCGATGTCCTTCTTCACCATAGTGGAAACATGTCCCACAAATACTCCTCTTCCAAACCCTCTCTAGATCCACCCCGTCCTCTTGGGTAGTTTGATCTCGGTGATAAACATCCTCTTCCCTTTGATCTCGTTACTACGCTTCACTCTTCTTTGGGTCTTTATATTTTTCTCCTGGTTCTCCCACGTTCTTCCACCCCCTTCCTCTTTGCTTGCCTTCAAACCCCTATTTTTTCTTCCACCTTTAAGCAACGTAAGCATCCTCAATGGTGCTTACCAACTAGGCTCACTCTTCCGGATACCAAGCCTCAACCCATTGATATAACGGCTACCTTTTCTTTGTTTGCCTCTAAATGCCCATTCTAATAGAGATCTTGTAAAACTCCTGTATTCTTGGAAGTTTTGTTTCTGTCTCAAACACTTTTCTTAGATCCAACTCATAATCAATAAACTATCTTTTAGCTTTTCCACCATTCTATCCCATCTTTTATTCTCTCCTTCCCTCTTATTTCTCTCCAATTATTCCCCTCCACCAAATCCCATGACCCTTCAACTTGGTCTTAGTAAATCACCATTAGGGTCTTCAACCTCCTCATATTCAAAATATTCTTCTAAGTCATTTATCCAATCAATCACCTCTTCGTTTAGGTTCCATATTAGAAACCTCCATTTTTGTTCTTTCCAAGGAGATGGCTTTTACACCAGCTTTAGATCCCACCTCTTCCTCTTCCTCTTGGTCTTCTTCTTCAACCTCTTCACTTCCCTCATCCCTCTCTCCTCGTAACTCTTCTTGAGCTTGAACTTTCTCTACAAGGCTCAAAGTCTTCGGCACCACATTTCCTACTCCACCATGATTTCTTCTGGAGGCATTTTTTTCTTCCCTCACAAATCCTTCCATTACCTCTCGGATTACACGCTCAGAGCTCCCCTGATACCACTTGATGGCAACCAGATTCACACAACAACTTCACAAATTTAAATTCTTAATATATTTTACTACCATTTCCAAACTTTCCCTCTCAATCCCAACTCACCATCCCTCTCTTACATTTTATCGAGCCTCGATCCTCTAGGCAATTAATCCCCCTAAAAATCTCATTTTTTCCCTAAGTTTTCATTCATAAATGCAACCGATCCACCATACGCTTCATTATGGCCTCCCTAACCCCCGCCACTTTGTTCATTCCTCTCCTTTCTCCTCCATAAAGCCATCACCTTAATTCTTGTTGCAAAATAATAAAAAATGCTGGCCACACCTCCCATATCAATTTACTGACCCTCATCTTTTTTTCATACACATAGCCACCACATGTAAATTTGCCATCCTTCTCCTTGTCACATATATTTGATACACTGCCCTTCACAACTTCATGATACACTGGATTCCACATGTCAAATTCCCTTCCCGCCGTCCCATATTCACTTTTGGCCTTGTCTTCACCGCGATAGCGCCACAATCGTGACATGTCGCGATATCACGACCAAATACGCCTCTTCTTTGCTAAAGCCCTTTGGGGTCACGATTTCGTTAACCCCCCCCACCCCTTTGTCTTCGCCTTGTTCTCTACCTTTCTTTAAATTTTGTAGCTATCGGATGACAAGCCACGTGTCGGCCAACAACACCACTCCCCTTTCCTTCCCTTGTCTCTATCTTCTTACCGCCGCCCCCACCCCACCCCCCTCCGCCTTGCTTGAAATCCACAAAATTCTTACAAAACTTCCCCGAACAAAATAAATAAAACAAAGATAGAAAACGGAAAATTTTGAAGAGAAGGCCACCGCATCAAAGAGAAAGAAGATACTCCTATTATCAAAGACCAAGAAGATTCAAAAAATGAAGAAGCCATGGTTGATATATAAGAGGAACTTGTTGTTGCTCTTGAAGAGTTGAAGAGGGTTAGAAAGGAGAACTCAATATTGAAGGCTCAAGTACAAAAGGATGAGAAGACAAAGGCATATTTGTCATAAGAAATCATTGACCTAAAAGTTAAAATTGAAGAGACAAAGTGAATTGAAGAAGGTATGGCTGAGAAATTAAAGGCAAAAGAGTTGGAATGTGAAAAAATGGAACGTGAAGTTATCTCTCTAAGGATAGAAGTTAAATATTCTAATTATAAGCTACATAGATTTGGAAAAAATGCAAAAATTATGGGTGACATTATCAAAGCATAGATATCTTCATCTGTAAAGTCAAGACTTGGGTTTGAAGAAGGTCAAAAGAAACAAAAAGGGGAGTTAAGATCAAAAGGAATAAAGTAATCAAATAAAGTAATTGAATAATAGCCTAAGACCTATGTTGATGTATTGAGAAGTGATAGCATCAAGAAGGAAGATAGCAAATCATCATCAAGGAACAAAGTCCACAAAAATAATGATGATAATACCATGCAAAAATATCCTCCAAAGAAATCAGATAGGTTTCACTATTTCTTCCATAGTTATTATTTCTCATATAACCAATTTGGTCATAAAGCTATAAATTGCAAGTTTTGTGCTAAGAATAAATGTGGTTTCACTAAGAGAAATTTCAATTTATTTGCATCTCTCATGGACTAAAACATCATATGTTACAAAATGTAATAATTTTTGGTATACATCTAGATGATGTGGAATAGTATTTCCTAAATTTTCAAAATCAAGCAAGAAGAAGAATAGTCAATATGTTCAAAAGAATATGACCTCCAAAGTTTGGATAAAGAAAATGAAATAAGAAAAGAAGCATAGTAATTTGGAAAATTCACTACAATCTCATAATTGAAAGTCTCAAGGAGAATAGGTTGTAAGGGGATGGTATCAAGTGTCTTATCCTTCAGCCCCAAGGAGCATTTACCATTGATGTCAAAAGGGAAGAAATTCAGTGAGGGGGAACAACTAGTTAGGGAGAGCAAATTGTGATCCTGTTAAATTAGAAGATAGTTATGTTTGTAGGGTTGCCATCAATGACAAAGGCGGTGATTGTTAGAATTATTGAGTTGTCATTGATGTCAAATTTCAATTTGGTAGAAATCTAATAGTGGATGAAATACTCAAGGTAAATATTTATCCTAGTGATGTATTATGAAAGGTTGAAATATTTAAATTAAAGATTTAAATATTTCCAAGAGAAGCAATGTGCTAAAGTTGAAATATTATTACTAAGGTTAAAATATTTTGTGAGGACAGTCGACCTTATGGAAGTGAAAAGAATTAATATATTTTGTGATAAGGGCCGACCTTATGGAAGTGAAACTAATTGCATATATATACAATGCCAAAATTCATTTCAAAGAATATTTTGAGAAGGCATCCTCGATACATCTGAGCAATAATGGCAAGGGATAAGACGAAGAAAAGGTGATCGATATTTGCAATAATAGATGACATGGTAAAGAGAAGCTTGAAATAAGGAGATTGTTTCAACCAAAGTGGATGTTTGACAAAAGGATACAATGATGTTCAAGTTGATTGTGTTGTAGGAAGCCATTCAAATAGGATAAGGTTACGTTATTTGTGGTAAAGAAGTGTCATTAGTAATGCGTATGCTCAGTGGAATAGCACAATGAAGTTGTAGATAATTATTCCATAGAGAGATGTTGAGCAAGAAAATATTGATATGGTTGATCAATTTCAAAGTTACACTAGCTTTTCATGGTGAAGATCGCATTAGTTGATCATGGTGATCATTATGATGATTCAGCAAAATCAAGCACAGTAGTAGTGAAAATATCAAACAAGTGAAAAAAAAGTTTTGTGATGCATCAACTAAAGTTGGTGATCATTGCATAGGATCAGCAAAATTGAGAGCATAAACAATGATAAGATCATGTGTAGTGAATTTTTAAAAAGGAGTATTATGCAGTATCAATGAAAAGGAATCCCAATAGAGGTAGTGCCAAAGTTTTGAAGGTGAATGATTTCAAGAATGTGTCAAGAGCATAGTCTCACACAATTATGAATACATGAAGGAATTAAGAGGAGAGCTCAACACCAAATTATTTTAGATGTTTTTTGATGTAAAAATAAATCCAATATCTTGAATTCACAGTTACATCTAGAATATGATGAAGTTTCCTTGTCAGCAGATTCAGGACTTGAAGTTTTCACTGTTTCTCATTCATTAAAACAAGAAAACCTCCTGCTCTAGCTCTAAGACTCCAAGTGGAATTATTTATCCATAGATGTAGTATATCCTCAAACCATATCCACTCACTGAACTTGACCATGGAAACAACATCACTATGGTTTACAATAAGGCACATATCCCTATTGTCCTTGTCCCATTCATTTTGAAATTGTGGAGAAATCCGTACCATTTCACTATTTATACCAAGATGACAAAACATTCTAAAGAGTTTATAAAGAGGTATCAATTTCAGTATATCTTGAATATATTTGTGAGGTATATATTGAATGATGTATTCTACTTTTTCCCTATCACGGAGTAAATGCTGGTGAATGATGAAACTAAACAAACATTGATTATTCTTAGAGGCATCGTTTCTTCTATTCTTGCCTTTCTACAAGTGTTTTCCTTTCTCATATTTGGCATTGTTATCGGTATTTCTCTTCCTATTGTTCGTCATAGTTTCTCTCTATCCTAATATAACGAAAAATTAGTATCCGTGAAACATAGTAAAAAAAAGTTGGATTTGCAAGAATGCAAAGACAAAAGTAGTAGGCTATGATTTTTAATTTTTTGAATAGTTGTATGGGTGACTATTAGGATTTAGTGTTGGTGGTATATTTGTGTGTTTGTTTGTCTCTCTTCCTCCACCCAACCTTGTAGTGATTTGTGGGTCTATGGTATTAGTCTCTAGTGACTTTTTTTAACATCCCATTCATTATTCTATACAAACTTTTTTTTTTTTTTATTTGTGGAAAATATCCCAAAAGGGATACCACTTTTGGGTAAGACCCAAGGAGGCAGGGGTATCCATTCCGCTAAAAATGCCCAGGACTCGAACCTGGCCTACCACCTTTGACATACTCAAGGAGCAAACAAACACACAAAACCAAATTAAAAAAAGTAAATAACAACAAAAATAATAAAATAAAATAAAAAACATGCTCCTTGAGTGTGTCAAAACCAAAAGCACAACCAAACATGCACAATAAGATAAAATAAACCACAACACAAACCACATAGAAAAACACAAGAACCACATAACAAAACACAAACAAGACAAAAACAACAGAACACTACAAAGACAACCCAAAAAAACATGAAAAATAAACACAACCAAAACCTAAAAAATAAAATAAATAAAATAAAAATAAAAATAAAAACAACCAACAACAGACAATAAACAAAAACAAAAAACATAGAAAACACTCACACATAAAAAAATGAAATAACACAAACAAAGAGAAACCCAAGAACAAGAACGAAAAAAATACAAGAACAATAACAAAAAACATAAAAAAAAAAACAAAACAACAAAAACACAAGAACAACAAAAAACAACACAAAGAACACAAAAACAAAACAAAACAAAAGAATCCACCCACCTTAAAAAACTAAACAAAAAAACAAAGAAGACAAAAGAAAAAAAAATGAACAAAACAATGACCTATCTAGACCAGAAGACTATTAATGCAAGAATCAATAGAGGAAACAAAATAAAGAATAGAATGAGCTAGGGAACTAAAAAAACTGAATGAACCAAAGAGAAACAAACAAAAAAAAAAACAAGAAGAAACTAGGTACCTTCAAAACTGGAGCCATCCAAAGAAATGATAGAAAGAAGAGCTTCCCTAATTTGAGAAGCCCACCATATAGGAGGGTGGCCATAACAAGTAAGATCACCTTTGTCCAAATCCCTATTAGCTAAAGCATCAACACTCTTGTTTTGATCTCTGACCACATGATTGTATTCAACTTTCAAAAATCCCATCTGGATTAACTAAATCTTCTCAATAATTCTTTTTATTCTCCAATCCACCTTATGATTCTTAGAAGGAGTCTTCAAGATATTAATCATAAGTTGAGAGTCAGACTCAACTAACACCTTTTCCCATCCAACCTTAGTAGCCTCCTGAAGGCCTCTAAGGATACCATACCCCTCAGCAAGGTTATTGGAAAGAATACCCAAATTCTCAGCAAAAGTAAAAACCAGTGAGCCATCTGAAAGTCTACCAATTCCTCCCACATCGGCTTTTCCAGGGTTCCCTCTAGAGGCTCCATTAGTATTGACTTTTCCAAAATCCTTAGGAGGAGGTTGCCAATTTCTAGTCCTATCCATATTACTAGTACTCACATTCCCTTTAAGTTGGTTGCCCTTAGAAGGTTTAATCTTCAATATTTGCATCACTTGATCCCATCTTTGGTGGGAGTTTTGGGGGTGATTAAGGAGTTGATGGACTGATTCAACTAAGTTGGCTATGGTATTTTGCCAAATATAGTGAATATCCTTCCTATCTTGATTAAAAATTTGGTTGTTCCTTTCATTCCAAATATTCCAAAGAAGAATGGTAGAACCCATCCAAACTAACTGCCTAATAAAATGATCAACACCCTCTTGATTAGGCCAATCCCTCCAAAGCTGCTCAAAAGTGAAAAAATTGGACCACTGTAAGCCAAGTAAAGTTGCCATTCTACTCCATAGCTCAGAGGCTAAAGTACACTCAATAAAAATATGGTTGATATTTTCTACATTCTCTTCACACATTTCACATCTAAAAGGTCCATGAAAACCATGCTTCATAAGTTGCTCACCAGTAAGCACCCTACGATGCAATAAAAGCCAATTAAAGAACCTCACCTTAGGCCGGATCTTTTGAGCCCACAATTGAGAAAATATGTCAGAAGAATGGTTGGGATTATTATGGCATAAGGTCAAATAACCTTGAGCAACTGAATACTCACCCTTAGTAGTGTTGTTCCATCCAAAACAATATTTTTCATGGGACCAAGAGAGGGATCTCATATGAAGGATGCCTTGGATATCTTGTCTTTGCCTTTATGGTATTTGAATAGGCCAGTCCTCAATAGGGATCCAATATCTACCAACCTTTGAATTACCAGTATGGTACCGATAGTAATTAGCCACCTTTATCCAATTAGCTCGGTGAAGCTCCTCCATCCAAGGCCTCCAATCGGGAAACTGAGTTATCAAAGGCTTGTGACCATCCCAAGAATATGTCCAAAAATTTGCATGTTGACCATTATGAATGATCCAAAACAATTTTTTCTTTATCAAATCCTCACCAGTCTTAAGAACTGCTAAAATGGGAGAACCTTTGGTAGGAAGCTGATAGCGAACAAGGTCTTCAGGACTTTTGTTCTCAGCATATTTAGCACGAAGATTATTGGCCCAAAGAGCATTGGGGTTATGTAACATCCTCCAATATAATTTAGCAGCTAAAGCTTTGTTGTTACTAATTGAAGACCGGAATCCTAACCTCCCTTCACTCTTAGGAAGACATAAAGTATCCCATTTCACCAAGGCCCATTTTATTTTCTCCTTAGTACCACTCCAAAGGAAACGATGACTGATTTGATCCAATTCTCGAAGAACAACCTTTGGGATATTCAAAATGGAAGAAACGTAAATAGGAATAGCTTGAAGGACTAATTTTACCAAGGTGATTCTACCCCCAGAAGAAAGCCACTTGTTGGTCCACTTTCCAATTTTCTTCTTGACTTTGTCCAACAACCAATTCCAATCTTTATTTTTCTGCCTTTGAATATTTATGGGAATACCTAAATAAGTGATTGGAAGAGAGGTCTTCTTATATCTTAATTTATCCAAGACCATGGATTCTTGTCTAGCAGAGTAGTGAAAGAAAATAACTTTAGATTTGTCTTCATTGATCAACTGCCCGATAGCCTTAGAAAAACAGCTAATGATTTGCTTAATATTAGAAGCTTCCTTAACTGTAGCTTTACCTAAAAGGGTAGAGTCATCCACAAATTGAAGATGAGAGATAGGTCTAGCTCCATGAGCAATGGTAACTCCCTCAAGGGTTTTGTTTTCCCTCTTTTTGGTTATAGTCCTACCCAAGCATTCAACAAGAATGATGAATAAATAAGGGGATAGCGGGTCACCTTGCCTAATACCTCTGGAAGCTGGGAAAGACTGAGAAGTATTCTATACAAACTTTGAAATCTATGTAATATTAATAATTAATAATTTTTCAATTTGTTAATTCAAGTAGTTACAAAATAACATATAAATTATTTTTATCAATATAATCCTTGGTTGAAATTTAAATGGTTATAGATTATAGCTTTATGATTTAAACCTTAAAAACTTATTTAACTTGTATATAACCAATTCCCTTATGTATATATAAAAAAATGATATGAACGCCTTAAAATTTGAACTCAAAAATACTATAAATTTTATAATTGTAACTTATTCTCTAAGTATATACCTTAATTTTTTTAAATTATTGATTATTAGAGAAAATATGGACTCAAATGCCCAAAATTTTGGTTAACATTAACAAATTAGAAAGCAAGAGGACCAACCCCATATATATATACCTAAACTTAATGTTAATAAGGATAAAAAATCCACAAAATAGAACCAAAAAAACTTACACCTGTAGGTCCATCATTAATCCCTACCCTCTAATTAAATAATTAAAATTAGTTACACATCATTAATTATTTCATTTTACAATTGGATACTATCATTTCTACTTTAATTTCTTGTATGCTTATCAGTACGACATTTAAAAAAAATTAATAAACATTAATATTTATTTATTAATAATCTGATTAAAGGTGATATTAATTACCCGATAATAATAGTAATTTTATTGAACTTTATAAAAAAAATTATCAACAAAAACTATATTATTGTTTATTAAATTAGCTCCAATTAAATACCCACATCATTAATCCCTACCCTCTAAAAGTTAGGTACACATCATTAATTATTTATTTTGCATTTGGATATTATCACTTTTACTTGAATTTTGTGTATGCTTATTAATACTCCATTTAAAAAATTAAATAAATAATATTTATTTATTAATAACCCGATTAAAGGTAATTACCCAATTACAATAATAATTTTATTGATTTTATTTTACTTTATAAAAAAATTCTATCAACAAAAACTAAATTACTGTTTAATATAAAAATATATATAAAAAGGTTATGGAAATCGTATAAGAGTGATAACCGTCAAAATAAATGCAGGCCAACAACACTAAGCTTTTCAAATTTATTTGGTTATTTTATATTTATAAATATAAATATTTCATTCAGTTGTTTTTTATATTATGATTTTATCTTAAATATTTAAAAGCATTATATAAACAAATTAAAAATATATATTACATTTATTGTTATAAAAACAATTGATCAAATAATATTAGTTTAATTAAATTATTTGATTTTTAAGAAAAAAATTAGTTTCAAGTTTTACCAAGGAATATATGTTTTAGTTGTAATATCACTATGTCATCAACATGTAAAAATATGGATGGAGCCCTTTTAAATCTATATAATTAATTTAAATAAATAAATAATAATAATAATGAAATACTATTATAATATGTGTAGTTAATTTCAATATCATCTCATCAATGATCAAGTGACATTAGCTCAATGAATTAGATTCCTTAGTATTTAAATAAGAGACAATGATTCAAATCATATCAAGGAACATATGCTTAATATCTAAGTTTTGTTGTAATATCACTATGTGGTGATGATGTAATACTTTTTAGATTTGAGAATTTATTATTATTATTATTATTAGATTTGGTTAGTGTGAAAAACCTTTACTACCCACACTTAGGTTTGGGCATCCCCATACCACCATGATATCACATAAAGAGAAGAATTGATAGGGAATTTAACACACAACCACACACATACACAACCACACACATGCCTTATTTTGTGTTTTAATATTATATTACTAATTGAAAAAATACTATTTAATCAATTAATACAATAAATAATTATAATACACACAACTACAAGAAATCAATTATAAAGCAAGTGAAGCAAGACATTCTATTTGGTCATAAAACTTTTCAACTAAGTTTTTATTTCTCTTATTTATCTTAGAAAATTTTGCATGAAAATTACTATAATTTTTATCAAATATTATATTTTCTGTAGGACACTCTAATAAATTTTAATAGATTTTGAGTTTTAGTTTTCTTTCCATGGACCAATTTATAGTACAATCCTCAGAGTAACTCTAGTGATAGAGGTTACTGAGCACACCTCAAAGAGATCCTCATTGCTCCAAGATATGGTAGTTTTTAGTAGATGTACTAGGTATTGGTCAGGGGATTCAACCTTAAAAAAATGGATTGATAGAAATTGAAAATCTCTAGGAGTGATTCTGTCCTTTCTTACCAAAGGTTTATTCCTAGCCATTTTTTATCCTAAGAAAGAACGAGAAAAAATCCTAAAACGGAGTCCTTGGTTTAGAGGAAAAGTAAGACTCTTCCTTACCTGCTAGTATGAAGTCTTTTCACCTACAAATGTAAATCTATCTATAGTACCAATATGGATTATAATTTTTGGATTACCCATTGAGTTTTGTAAAATAGATATCTTCAAGGTAATAGACAACACTCTAGGAGAATTCCTTAAGATTTTAGATATGATGAAAAATGGATTCTTGGCTATTTATGCTTGGATATTGGTCATGATTCATATAAGTAAAGCTTTACAAAAATTAATCATTCTTAACTATGGGTACAAGATGTGGATCTAAATCATAGATTATGAAAACTTATATTTTAGATGTAGAATATGTCATGAGGTAGGACATATTGAGATATCATGCCCTAAGAAGAGCCGAGTAGAACCATACATAGAAAATTGCAAGAGAAACTTACAAATGGTTATGAATGGAGATGGTTTTGAACTTCCAAAAAATAGATCTAAAAAAATAAATAGTGGAGGTCAGTAAAGAAGGATATTGAAATAAATACCAACTCTTTTGAGGCTTTAGCCTACGAAGAAGAAGTGGATAAAAAATTAGAGGATATAGTACAATAGGTTCAACATTTTAACAAGGAACCATCCATTAAATATGATCCTAATTTAAGAATATTCTCTATAAATATAAGGAATGTGTCTCATCAAATTTTGAGGACTCTCTTGAAGTACCATGAACCTTAAAAGAGTAAAAATTTGGTAAAGAAAATGAAGTTTTAGAAGTTAATACCTCTTCCACTAATATGGAAATACAATAAAATGAGTAATACAAGTCAAAGGATTTTGTATTTGAGTCAGGAGAGGATAAATATAATGAAAAATTATGAAAGAATATTAAGAAATAGAATAATAAGACCTCCTCCTGATATAAAAAAGGAAAAATTAGGAAAACCCTCAAATTCTCAAGTAATATATAGGGAAGCAAGAGCAAACATAAAGAAAAGAACATAAATTAAGTTGGTTGAACTTCTCTTTACCAAATAAAAAAATAATATTGGTTAATACAAGTAGGGCCAATAGTCCCTAATGAGACAAGATTATTATCGCATGGAATATAAGGGGTGTTGATGCCCGCTTAAAGTAGAGGTGCATTAGGGACCTATGTTTAACTAATAAGTCTGATATTATTTATATCTAGGAAACTAAAATGACAAAAGTAGTTTCAAAAATTATGAAAGCAATATCGGTAAAATGTGAATGGGATGCTATAGATTCTAAAGGAGTGATAGAAGGAATTATAACTTGTTGTAATCCTTCTATAATTACCTATGTAACCATTCATACAATTAGGCATTGGATGACCTCCTTTGTCACTTGCTACTTTACAAATATTCATTTTATCCTTATCAATGTCTATGGATCTATAACTCAGTCAAGTAAATTAGAAGTTTAGAGTGAGGTTGAAGCCTTTATGAGAAGCAAAGACAAAGAAAACCAATTCATGATCATATGAGATTTTAATTCCATAACCAAGTTGATGAAAAATTTAGGGGAATTAGGAAATTAACCCAAAATATGAGAGATTTCTCATATTTTATTCAAAATAATAATTTATGGGAGGTTGAGTTTGAAGAAGACAACTATACATGGACCAATAATAGGAGAGGCCAGAACCTAATAACAAGAAAAATAGATGGATGAGCAATATTATATCATTAGCTAGATGAAGGAACTTTTGCTAAAATTAATACCTTTAGAAGGATTGGTTCAAATCATTGGCTAATAAGAGTTAAAATGGTGGTAGTGAATATATATATATATATATATATATATATATATATATATATATATATATATATATGAGCAGATGTGGGAAGACCATCATAAATTTGTTGATATAATAACACAAACATCAAATTCTTTAGGAAATGGCGGGTTGTATGCTTTTGGAAATATTTTTTAGAAGAACAAAAAACCATCACTAAATCACTTGATCATTGATAAGATGATATTGAAATTAACCATACATATTATAATGTTATTTCAATTATTATTATTTATTTATTTAAATTAATTATATGGATTTAAAAAGGTTTCATCCCTATTTTTATAGGTTGATCACATAGAGGTATTACAACTTAACTAAGAAGCATATATTCCTTGGTAAAACTTGAAACTAATTTTTTTCTTAAAAATCAAATAATTTAATTAAACTAATAATATTTTATTATAGCAATAAATATAATATATTTTTAATTTCTTTATATAATACTTTTAAATATTTAAAATAAAATCATAATATAACAAACAACTAAATTAAATATCTATATCTATAAATATAAAATAACCAAATAAATTTGAAAAACTTAGTGTTGTGGGGCCGACATTTATTTTGACGACTATCACTCATTTCCACAACTTTTTTATATATTTTTTATAATAAATAGTAATTTAATTTTTGTTGATAGAAATTTTTTATAAAGTAAAAATAGAATCAATAAAATTATTATCATAATTCCCTGATTAATATTACCTTTATTAATAAATAAATATTATTTATTTAATTTTTAAAATGGAGTACTGAAAGGCATACATGAAATTAAAGTAAAGGTGATAGTATCCAAATGCAAAATGAAATAATTAATGATGTGTATCTAATTTTTGGGGTAGGGATTAATGATGTGAGTATATAATTGGAGTTATTTTAATAAATAGTAATTTAGTTTTTGTTGATAATTTTTTTTTTAAAGTTAAATAAATATAATAAAATTATTATTATAATCGGATAATTAATATCACTTTTAATTGGATTATTAATAAATAAATATTATTTATTTAATTAAAATTTTTAAATGAAGTATTGATAAGCATACAAGATATTAAAGTGGAAGTGACAATATCCAAATGGAAAATGAAATAATTAATGATGTATGTAATTTTAATTATTTAATTAGAGGGTAGGGATTAATGATGGACTTGCAAGTGTTACCTCATATGGACACTCGGTTACTTATTTATTTGCAACTTGGGATTGATTTACGAGAGGATTTAGATATTGACTGTGGTAATATTTGTTTGTCTTTCAAGATTGAACTATTGGGAGGGATAAACTCTTACTTTATTTGTAAAAAGGAAGGGTATGTTCGTAAAAATTGTCCTTTGTTGTTAAATAGAAAGACTGTTAATTTTTATGTGGTTGCTTCTGTTGATAAGGATACTGTGCAAGTTGGGGGGCAAAATGATTGCTCTAAAACTGAGATGAATGTTTCACGCCCAAATAACAGGGTGGAGGTTTCTTCTCAAGGGGCCAAAATGGTTTCTAGGGTTTTGAATGTTGTTAAAAATGATTTGGTTAAAAGTGTTGTTGCTAAGAATCCTGTAAATACTGTTGTTCCAGACTCTCTGGCTGATTATAGTGGAGTTAATAATTTTGTTTTTGTTTCCACCTTGTATAATAATAATATGTTGATTGATTCATATAAATAAAATATTAATATTTCTGATGCTCCCAGTTTTATTGAGGAACCTTCTACTCATGCTCATGAAACCATAATAATGCAAGATGATTGTAACTAAAATTTTGGGGGTCTGTCTCTTGTCCTTAAAAATAGTTTTGTACCATCATCAAAGAATAATATTAATAAATTGAAAAATTTGTATGAGAGCATTGCTCAGGCTCAATAAGTAGTTGATAAACCTAAGTCTTCTGTCCCTCCACCTAGTTTGGGTGATGTGGTTGACAATAGATATTCTCATGAGAAGGTGGGCAAATTGAATGTTCAACAATTGGCACTTCAAACTATTAATAGAAGAGATTTGGAAATGAAACAGTCTAAGTGGCTTAGTGAAAATGAGTCAATAGGGTCAATTGAAAATATAGAGAACAACGATATCTCTGATGATGATTCCTTAGCCAACACCGAACTTGCAAGCTCCGCAGGTGATAGTGTTGCTAGTGAAGATGTTGATAAATTAAGTGGTGAATGGTCAGTGGTTGAAAAGAAGAAAAAAAGAAGAGCCCATGAATTTTTATCAGGTGGTATTTCTATTAAATATGTGAAAATTAATGCTAAAAGTAGGAATAGGAAAGTGAAATCTGCCAATGAGTCTTAAATTCTTGAGTTGGAACATCTAGGGATTGGAATCCCCTGAAAGGAAGTATTTTGTTAAATATTTGAAGAGATCTATTGGTAGGCTTGATTGTACGTGTCTTCAAGAGGTCAAAGCTAGCAGTTTTAATTTTCTTTTGGATCTAAGGGTCATTTGGAAGGAAGCTTCTATTTTTATGACAAATCATCCTCATGGTCGAGGAGGTTCTGTTATTCTACTTTCTCCTTTTTGGGCATCCAAGGTGGTCAGCTCAGGTTTTTCTCCATGCAATAGAGCAGTATGGATAGTTTTTGAAAAAGATACTCTTAAAATCGGTCTCTGTTCTATATATGCTCCCAATGATCATATTGAACGTTGTATTTTATGGCAATGGTTAGTTTCTCTCCCTAATATCCCCTGGATTTTTTGTGGGGATTTTAATATGGTGGAACATCAATATGATAAATGTGGCGGATTAGGATTTGATTGGAAAGGAGAATAGCAACGCTTCTAGGGTAAATTTAAATCTTAGTTTAGATTAATTGATCCCTTAGAGGGTATGAAAGATGAACACAATGAGTTATGGTTCACTTGATGTAATATGCAAAAAGGAGGCAACAAGATTTATTCTCAATTAGATAGATTCTATGACACTAATTCTTGGTTTCACTTTTATAGCATTGCCAATGGTTTGAGGGTTCATATCCTTCCTCATACTTTATCCGATCATTTTCCTATCATTGCATGTTTAAGATTCCAAAAATAGGATTCAAATAATAATAAATCTTCCTGGAATTTTGTTTTAAACACTTCTCTCTTGGAATCTAGGGATTAAAATGAGGCTATATTCACTTTAAAAGAAGTTAATAAATGGTTGTATAGAAACAACACCTATTGTTAACAAAAAGACATTGTGTTATGTGGGATTGGTGTTCTGTTAACAAGCTGAAAGGTGGTCTTGGTCTTAAAAATTTATGGGTTCAAGGTTTGGATTTAGCTGGTAAATAGATTGTGTAGTGTTTTTAAGGTGATGAGCCATGGAAGGTTTTAATTAGAAAGAACATTTTGCAATTTATTCCTAAAAATGCTCGATCTTGGAAAGGCCTGCCCATGAGTGATATCCTGTTTGGCAGTTTTTCTATTGCCCCTACTGGCTCACCTGTTTTTAAATGTTTGTGGAAAGCTTGGGAAATGATAAGAGAGTATGTGGCTTATAATAGAGTTGACAATATTATTTGTCTTCAGAGATATATTTGGTGGACTCTTAAATATAAGAACAAATTTATGACCCTCACTCAAGGATGTTCAGCCAAGAAATGGGTTGGTAAAGGTATTAATACTTTTGCTGATATTCTGGATCACGAAGTTATCAAGTCTTGGGAGTTTCTTAGTCACTAGTATAATCTTCCACATTCTCATTGGAGGACATATTGTCTACTAAGAGCTGCCTATGATCATATTGTTGGCTATGATATTTTACCAGATGATCACTCCTTGATCAAGGGTCTTGAGTGGAAGGATGGTATTAAACTATTCAATACAAAGCCCAGACAACTGTATAATATGTTGATGGATACCAATGCTATTTTTGGTCATATCAGCAGAGTTTGGAATATGGATATTAATCCCTCTTCTCATTCAAACATCTTGTATAATGTGTGGTCCACGTGTCTTGAGCCTAAGAAGGCTTGGTTTAGATGGTTGTTATTACTTCAGAGGCTTCGTGTATCAGCTAATTGTAATTCTTATTTACTATGCTCTTTATGCATACTTCATGATACTATGGGGCACATATTTTTTGATTGTATGTATGTGAAAGAAATTTGGTTTATATTTTTTCAAGATATGCTGAGTTGTAACAATGATAGTACTGCTTTTCAGCATTATGTGATTTCTGGGTATGTGCCTAAAATGGGCGAATATTTTAATGATTGTTGGATTTTTCTTTCTACGGAAATTTTATGGAACATATGGCTTTCAAGGAATAAGCAACTTTATCAGCATTTACCAAGATCTCTTACTGAGTCTCATAGGAGACTCATATCTGTTTCTATCTCTCTATAGGTGGAGAAGACTTGTTTTACTTCAGGGAAAGATTCAGTAATCTTCTTTAAGCTTTTCAATATTTTCTTGCTTCAAATAGTTCATCATCTACTTCAAGTTATTCCAGGATTGATAGATATGTTGATATGATTAGTTTTTGTACATATTTATTTCAAAAAAACATGATAAAGTTTAATATGTAATGTTGTTGGGATATTGGGTACTGTTGTTGTAGGTTGTGGGAGGTTTTTTTATACAATTTTTTTGATGTAATTCTGTACTATATTTTTATCATTAATATATGTGAAATATTTTCAATTCAAATATTTTGGTTTTATTTTGTGGGATTTTTTTTACCGTTATTAACATAAAGTTTAGGCATATATATATGGGGGTTGGTCCTTTTGCTTTCTAATTGGTTAATGTTAATCAAAATTTTGGGCATGTGACTCCATACTTTCTCTTATAATCATTTCCCTAAAAAAATAAAGTATATATATTTAGAAAATAAGTTATATTTATGACATTTATATTATTTTTAAGTTCAAATTTTAAAGCTACTCCCTATAACGGTTCATATATATATATTAATTTTTAATATTATATAAATTTCTAAGTTTGAATATAGTAATGAATAGGATGTCAGAAAAAAATGACTAACCCACAAATCACTAAAAGGTTGGGTGGAGGAAGAGAGACAAACAAACAGACAAATATACCACCAACACTAAACCCTGAAATAGACAAACAGACACATGTATACCACCAACACTAAACCCTAATAGTTGCCCATCTAACTATTGCAAAAACTATAAATCATAGCCTACAACTTTTTTCTTTGTATTCTTGCAAATCTAACTTTTATCTTACTATGTTTCCGCAGATACTAATATTTTGTTATATTAGGATATAGAGAAACTATGGTGAATAATAGGAAGAGAAATATCGGTAGCAATGCCAAATATGACAAAAGAAAACACCAGAAGAAATGATGCCTATGAGAATAATCCATACCCATTTTATTTCATGGTTCACCAGTCTTTACTCTAGCAATTACATGATTTTATGATAAGGAAAAAGTAAAATACATCATTCAATATCTGTCTCACAACTAAATTCAAGATATAGTGAAATGGATATCTCTTTATAAACTCTTTATAATTCTTTGTCGTCTTGGTATTCACAGTGAAATTGTGTGGAGTTATTCATAATTTCAAAATGAATGGAACAAGGGCAACAGGGATATGTGCCTTGTTGTAAACCATATTGACATCATTTCCATGATCAAATTCAGTGACTGGATATGGTCTGAGGATATACTATCAGCGGATAAATAGTTCAACTTTGATTCTTAGAGCTAGAGCAGGAGGTTTTCTTGTTTATATGAATGAGCAAGAGTGAAAGCTTCAAGTTATGAATATGCTGACAAGGAAACTTCATCAAATTTCAGATGCAACCATGAATTCAAGATATGGACTTTCTTTTTACATCAAAAAGCAACCAAAAGAAGTTGGTGTTGAGCTCAAGTAAGATTTAAGAACCAAGACTTGTGATCTACTTATTATGGGGAATTTTACTTGCAAAATATTTAATTTGCTTATATATAGTTTGAATAAAAAATCATGGGAGTTAAAAGTTCTACAAAATAGTATCTATTTCAAGAATTTTTCAAAAAATTTGGTACACGAAGAAAGTATCTATTGCTTTTCTGAGTACTTCAGATATTGGACATCTTACAACATTCATGGAGGAGAGAGACTGCATTTTGTAAGCTTTTCAATTTAAGACGACAATGGCAATGCGAATGCAATTAATAAATCACTAGTTGTGTGCAAGGGTAAATTTATGATGTTGGAGTTGCAAAGATTTAATCAATATGTCATTTTTGTTTTAGATGAGAATTCATACATTACTATGTGGAGGTATATTTTGTGGGAATGAATTACTAATCTTTCCATAATACAATTCCATCTCTCACAAAATATTTTTGGTGACTTCGGGTGGAGATAATAATGAAGACTACATTTGGGTATTTTTAGGAATGATAGAATGATGTCAATATATTTGGATGCCCATATATCTCTAGTGTGAAAATACCCTTCAATGAAAAATGTCACAAGTAAAAAGTCCAAGTTTTTTTGTATGCCCTTCAATGAACAATGAATAAAATAGCTTGGAGTTTTTACTTGTGACATTGTTCATTGAAGGACATTTTCACAGTAGAGATATATGGGCATCCAAATCTATT
The DNA here is from genome assembly GCA_028583015.1 of Wollemia nobilis. Taxonomy (NCBI): domain Eukaryota; kingdom Viridiplantae; phylum Streptophyta; class Pinopsida; order Araucariales; family Araucariaceae; genus Wollemia; species Wollemia nobilis. The sequence continues at coordinate 111,796 of JAQPPZ010007888.1, forward strand.
GACGTCATTCTATCGTTCCCCTCAAAAAAATACCTAAATGTAGTCTTCATTATTGTCTCCACCGCAAGTCACCAAAATATTCTATGAAAGATAAAATGGTATTATGGAAACAGTCGTAATTCATTCCCCAAAAATATACCTCTAGATAGGAATGTATGAAGTCTCATCTAAAAAAAATCGTATATTGATTATATCTTTGTAACTCGAGGATCATAATTCTACCCTTGCACACAACTAGTGCTTTATTAAGTGCACCTGCATCACTGCCGATTTGAATTGAAAAGCGTACAAAACACAGTCTCTCTCCTGAATGAATGTTGTAAGATGCCCAAAATCTGAATAAAAGCAATAGACACATTCTTCGTGTACCAAAATTTTTGAAAACTTCTTGAGAGAGACATTGTTTTGTGGAAATTTTAACTCCCATGATTTTTTGGTCAAACTATATATAAGTAAATGCAATATTTTGTACGTAAAGTAGAAATATATGTAGAAATATTGGATTAATAAATGACCGATATATGTAGCAATATTGTAAGAGAATTTTGTAAAGTAGAAATATTGGATGTACAAGCTAGATTGTCAGTCCCATAATTTTGAATCTAGTATCTTACCACAATCTTGGACCAAAAATTAATTAAGTATATGTTGGAGGCTAGAAAATTTTTAGTGTTGACATCACTATAAGCAGTGAAAAAATTTGACATAGCAATGGGCTAGGATAAAAAAATTAGCTACGTAAAACTCAAAGTCAAAACCTTTTTGATCATGATATCATCATAAGGAGCAAAAAATCCTTACAAGAAAAATATCTACCTAGCAAAATACCTAGATGGTGGATATCAATAAAAGTTTCCTAAAGGAAGAATGCAAATCTTGGTTAAGGAAAGAACATGATATTGGATTGGATTAGATTTTAAAGAGGTAAACATCATCATAAAAGCTAAAGTAAGAATGCAAATCTCGATTAAGGAAAGAATCCGATATTTGATTGGATCATATTTTAAAGAGGTAAACATCATCATAGAAGCTACTAAAATTTAGTATCTTTCAACACACTATCCAAATTATTTCTCACTTCATTTCTAAGATAGTTGATGTTAACAATGGAGCAATAAAAACCTAACAACAAAAAATAAAGGCTAAAGTTATCCCTTTTTAGATGAAATCAATTCTATCAAACTTGTATGATCCCAAAAGTATTGTATGGATGCAAAAGCACCATACACTCAAAAAAATATCATATATGTGAAAGCACAATATGGATGCTCGTTCATACAAACAATGTAATTAAAAATAATAATGTAATTAAAAAATAATAATTAGCAGATATAAAATTTAAGGACTTATCTGTGAAAACCTCTAGGTCTTAAAAAATACTTAATTAAAAAAATGTGAAAACAATTACAAAATCTATATGCAAGTAGGAAGATTATCAATAGAAATCTAGTGTTAAGGTTTCAAATGATAACTTTGCCCTTATAAATATGACATGAAAATTATCGATCAACTACTTAATGGAACACTAAACTCTAAAATTTAAACCTCAACAAACTAGTAATTAATGGGTCCATAAAAATCCCTATATTTTATATATTTATTTAAACTTCAACATTAACCGCTTGTAAATATCAGAGTATGGTTTGTCTTTGTATTTCACCCTTTATAAATTTGCACATGGTTTGCGGTTGTAAATATTATAAGTTTACACATGATTTTAAACCTCAATATAATTTGTCTTTGTATTTTACCCTTTATAAATTTGCACATGGTTTTAAGAGTTGCACATGGTTTTAAAAGTTGCCATTGTAAATATTATAAGTTTGCACATGGTTTTAAACCTCAACATTAACCATTTGTAAATATGGGAGTATGGTAAATTTGCACATGGTTTTAAGCGTTGTGGTTGTAAATATTATAAGTTTGTACATGATTTTAACGTTCTAAATATTATAGGTTTTAATATTTCACCTTTTATAAATTTGTACATGGTTTTAACCGTTGCGTTCTTAATATTATAAGTTTTAATAGAAAAGTTGTGTAACTAAATAATTAAAATAATTATCAAATTTAAAAATTTTATTATGGGATTTATGGATTAATAAATGCTTGGCATATATAGTAATATTGTAAGGTAATTTTTGTAAAGTAGAAAGATTGGAGGTACAAGGTCAGTCCCATAATTTTGAATATAGTATCTTACCACAATTTTGGACCGAAAAATCAACTAAGTATATGTTGGAGGATAAAAAAATTTTAGTGTTAACATCATTATAAATAGTGAAAAACTTCACTATAGTAATGGGCTAGGATAAAAAAATTGGCTACTTAAAATTCAAGGTCAAAATATTTTTGATCATGATATCATCATAAGAACAAAAAATTCTTGTAAGAAGAATATCTACTTAGATAAATACCTAAATGGTGGATATCAACAAAAGCAGAAGAATGAATCTATCATCCAATATTTATTCTAAAAGAAGAATGCAAACCTTGGTTAAGATAAGAACCTGATATTTGATTAGGTCAAATTTTAAAAAGCTAAACATCATCATAGCAGCTGCTAAAGTTTAGCATCTTGTAACACACTATCCAACTTATTTTCCACTTGATTTCTAAAATAATTGATGTTAGCAATAGAATAAAAAAAAAATTGACAACAAAAAATAAAGACTGAAGTTATCCTTTTTAATGGAATCAATTTTATCAAACTTGTATGGTCCCAAATGTATTGTATGGATGCAAAAACACCATACACTCACAGAAACGTCATATATGTGTGAAAGCACAATATGAATGCTGGTCCATACATGCAATGTAATTTAAAAAAAAAATCATTAGGAAGCATTAAATTCAAGAACTTACCTTTGCAAAAAATTTGTAGGTCTTATCTCTGTGTTGTGGTTTACCCGCAAGGACGCCACTTGCATTATCGGTGATGTGACCTGGGTTCAATCCCACAACGCCACTCACATTATCGTAATGTGATCTGGGTTCAATCCCCACAATAAATGTGTATAAGAAGTATTTACTCAAAATACAGATAGGAAGAGAATCGAAAGTTCATCAACATTTATATGGAGGGGGAAACGGGAGGGCCACAGATCATTGAATGTGATTCGCGGGGTCAACCGGCCAGATCCATGGCTTGTTCCGACACTCCTGGAAGTGTGGGGATCGATCGGGCATACGTAATGGTGGAGAGCCACCCTGCGAAGTGAGGGAAAGGGAGCCTGGAAAAGATGCGGAGAAGGCTTTGGGATCGAAGACAATTATAGAGCAGGGGTGTGGCTCTCTGTATAATAGTCATACACGCCCACCCTTCTCGAAGAGATCCAGCAGTAGCGCCAGTAACCGTAGCGAAGGCAGCAGGGGTAGAGGCTAATGTGGTATAAGTAACCACAACACAGACCGGGCTGGGGTTGATTATCAATAAGGATTTAATGTTAGAGTTTCAAATGATAGCTTTGCCCTTATGACCTGAAGTTATCCCTTAATTAAATAATGGGACACTAGACTTCAAAATTTAAACGTTAATCAATATAATTGATGGGCCCATGGAAATCCCCATATTTTATATATTTATATATATAATTTATATTAAATATGGATAAGATATGAATATTTTTATTATTGAGGAGAACGTTCACAAATTACATTAACAACCACTTTCAAAGGGTTTTCAACACAAAACCACTTAAAAACAATCATCATCTTAGTCACCATAAAAAAAATATATATTTATTATTTATAGATTTAATAGAAGTTTATCTTTGAAGACATAATTTTTTTTTAATGAAATTTTAGTTAATAACATTAAATATTTAATCATCTGTAAATATGAGAATGTGGTATATCTTTGTATTTTACCCTTAAATAAAATTTTAATCAATACCATTAAATATTTAACCATTTGTAAATGTCAAAGTATAATTTGTTTTTGTATTTCACCCATTATACATTTGCACATAGTTTTAATGTTGTAAATATTATAAGTTTGCACATGGTTTTAACTGTTGCATTCTAAATATTATAGGTTTTAATATTTCACCCTTTATAAATTTGCATAGTTTTCACAGTTGTAAATATTATAGGTTTTCACATGGTTTTAACCATTACCATTGTAAGTGGTTTGTATTTGTATTTTATCCTTTATAAATTTATACATAGTTTTAAATCAAATTTTAATCAATATCATTAAATATTTAACCATTTATAAATATTGGAGTATGGTAGAGTATGGTATTTTGCACATTGTTTTAGCACTTGTCATTGTAAATATTATAGGTTTGCACATGGTTTTAAAGGTTGCCATTGTAAATATTATAGGTTTTAATATTTCACCCTTTATAAATTTGCATATGGTTTTAACCATTCCTGTTGTAAATATTATAGGTTTGTTCGTTCTAAATACTATAAGTTTTAATAGAAAAGTTGTGTAAAACTATGAATTTATTTTAATTTAGCAAAATATTTAAAGTAATTATAAAAGGTCAAATATTTTTTAACATTTGTAAGGTGATAAATCATATGAGAACACCTTCACCAAGGATGATGTTTAAATAATATATGATTTTTAACCATACTTTGGTTATCAAAGCATATGGTATACAACCAAACTTCAAAGATTCAAATCTTGGACCTTTATTTATAGTTCCAAAGTAACTATAGTAGATAATATATTTGATAAAGACTTACATTTAAATTTACTAGTATTAAACATATCTATGGAATTATAGTGTGAGATTCACTCTTAATTAATATAGACTTAAATATTTGTAGTTCAAATATCTATTGACAACTCAACATATAAGATCGATACCTTGAATTTGATGTCTCTTACTATATAATAGATATATATACTCTAGATATCTAAGTTGGTAGCATTGATTGACAACATTATTTTTGCACTAACATAAAATAAAATTTTATATATTGGTATTTTAGTCTAAATGATAATTTAGGAGAGTATATTTTCAAATAAGGTGATGCCCAAAAATTATGGGTGAAAATGGTGTTAAAAAATACTTACTTAATATTTTCATGTAACATAAGGAGGATTTTTTGTGCCTCTAGTATTTGGAGTCTCTCTTTCACTTTTTAATTTCAACTCCATGTAAAATTTTAAGCTTTTCATAATGATCATAAGCAGAAAATATATTTTTAATAAAATATTAACTAATATTTTAATTGATATCAATATTGATAAAAGCATTTGTAAGTATACATTTTAATAAAAATCTTAAAAAATATTCAGTGAGTTTACATAGGTTTTTATGAGGGGCTTGGAACTATCAAAGAGATTCCAATACCCTTATAACTATAGTAAGTTTGCATCTTAATAAAAAACTAAATTTTAATTCCCAAGAAAAATAAAATTTAAATAATATAAAGGTTAATATTTATATGCACCTTGAGGCTCAATATGTGGTGACACATACAACTATGTGAACAAACTTGTGATATAAAATGAGTTATGTTTCTCAATCATTCATTAAACTATTCTACAATATAAACTCTCCCAAATGATAAAATATTTTATATTGATAATGCAATACTATAGAATTCAAGACTTATGTAATAGAATTGGCAATCATATAAATTATCAATACATGAGGTTTATGTTTCGATGTGATTCCCTTCATTGAACACCCAAGAGTTATTTTTCTTATTCTAATTCAAATATTATTAATTAACTATGTCAAGCCTCATTACTTTGCTAATGTATAATACTAAGAAACATATCTAGCAATGTCTTGACTCACCATGTAAATTTATTGGGCAGATATCCAATAGGATTATCAACATCAACTCCAAGTGAATATGATCATTATAATTTATGAAATCATTGATGTGTACCTACCTTAATAACAATAATAATTAGCATAAATCGATTAGATTTTAATCTCATGTAGGGCATTAAAACACCAAGTTAATAAAATTATCAATGATAACTATAAGAAACATCATACAGACATGAAAGTGCTAGATGGTCCCAAAAGTATTGTATGGATGCAAAAGAACCATACACTAATAAAAATATAAAATATATGTGAAAGCACAATATGGATGCTCATCAATACAAACAATGTAATTAAAAAAAAATATTATTAGGAGTCATGAAATTCAAGGACTTAGCTTGAGATATATGGATTAATAAATCATCGACATATGTAGCAACATTGTAAGAGAAATCTGTAAAGTAGAAAGATTGGATTCACAATCTAGCTTGTCAGTCCCATAATTTTCAATCTAGTATCTTACTACAATCTTGGACCAAAAAATAAACTAAGTATATGTTGGAGGCTAGACATTTTTTAGTGTTGACATCACTATAAGTAGTGAAAAACTTTGACATATCAATGGGGTAAGATAAAAAAATTGGCTATATAAAACTCAAGGTCAAAATTGTTTCGATCATGATATCATCATAAGGAATAAAAAATACTTGCAAGAAGAATATCTACCTAACCAAATACCTAGATGGTGGATATCAACAAATGTAGAATAATGAATCTAACATCCAATATTTTTTCTAAAGGAGGAATGCAAACCTTGGATAAGGCAAGAACTTAATATTTTATTGGATCATATTTTGAAGAGGTAAACATCATCATAGAAGCTACTAAAGTTTACATCTTGACACACCATACAACTTATTCCCAACTTGATTTCTAAGATAATTGATGTTAGCAATAGAGCAACAAAAATTTGATAACAAAAATAAAGACTAAAGTTATCCATTTTAGGTGGAATCAAGTCTATAAAAAAATATATTGAATGCTCTCCAATTGCACACTTGCCCCCACATAGCTAGACTATTCATCAAGTAGAGTGGTAAAAAGTAGATCTATAAAGTACATATTAAAGCAACTTGAGGCACATGGCTACCAAGCTCCTAGGAGAGATCAAAATCAACCATATCAGCTCAACCACTTCATTTTAATCATACTAGAATGAGTTGGAAAGGAAATTTCATATTTTAGACTTTTCTGTTAGACCTAAAATCAATTTTTGTAACAACCATTATGTGTTAACAAGAATGTAATGTAAACATACATATAATTATATGTAGATAATTCTAAGTATTAACTATTTATCTTTTGTAATTGCATAAGTTGTATGACGATTGTACTATGTGCCTTTGAATAAAGATTAAGTTGTTGTTTGACCTCTCTCTAAAATTATTGCAGAACATATATGTATGCTATTATTATTTTTAAATATTTTGGTTAAGGTTGGAGGAATAGCATGTTATTTTGCTATTTGGATATCTCCTTGGATTCTTGTTTTTTTTTTTATCTCTAGAATGTTTAGTAATGTATAGGTTTGTTTGATTAAATGCTCTATAATATTAAATGATAGTTGGTCTACTACGTATTTTGATTGAGTTTAGAGTGTGAGAATATCATACCTTATGTCTCTTGATATTATTTAATCCTATCAATTTTAAATTATATCTTGTAACCCAACATATCTATTTCTTTAGTATACAAATCCCTTTTTTTAGTTTAGCTAGTACTAGAGGAATTAACCTATTTCAAGGGCTAATATGAAAACCTTTATTTAGTCTTCCAATATTGACTAAGTTCTTGTGGGTGCAACTCATCCACTTAGGTAGGTTTTTAACTAATAGTTTTAGCACACTCAGTGAGACACAAATCCCACCTCCATGATTGGATATAATCTTGGTGATATTCTACTCTAATGGATCATACTCACAATCACCTAGTAATTCCATTAAAATAATATATTCTTAAGGAACCTACATGCCATTTAATATATAGGCTTATGATCACTAGATCAAGAGCCAAAAAAGCATGATATACCTATGCAATTGTTTGAGTTACCACCACTAATATTCAAAAGACATGGGTCTTTTTCATCTCCTCTATAAACCCCTATAGAGAGTGTAGGTTCAACATATTTTAGCTCCCCAATATCCTTTCATTCTATGAGATCTAAACAACTGGCTTAGTCTCCTCCTCAATAAAATTTTATTTATTGAAACAACATTGGACCACTCAATCTTGTAAATCAAAATCCAATTCTCTAGGTAACATTAAAATCTTTTCCAACTTCTGATAGTATTAGGAAAATAATATATAAAAATTATAAAGATATTATCTCTTTGGCTACCTTTCACAATATCCAATATGATGTCATGATAGGAATTTTAGTGTTGCCATTCAAAAGTAAGGTATTACACTTGTACCAAACCCTATGATATGGAAGCATTAATTCATGGATCAGTTTGTTGGAATATTTTTCCTAGAATTGAATGAGTTAGGAAACCTATTTTTATTTATAAATCAATTTATTACTATTCAAAGGTATCCTTAGGAGGAAGTAATGGGTTTTAATATTAGATTCAGTAGAACCTTGAGTAGAGTTCCACATGAACTTAAGCAAATATTTTCTCAAGAAATCATCTACTATCTTAATGATTTCAACCCATATTTGGGCTTACAAATATTCCAATCCAATGTGATAGAATTTTATATCAAACTTTTTTTTTTTTTTTTTTAAATAAAGGGGTAAAAATTTATTGATAAAAAGTCTGGATTACAAAGTACAGCTGAGCCCCCACCCAGGACTCAAATAAGCAATAAGATAGGCTAAAACACCAGACAAGGTCAACTCCCAAAGAAAACCAAAAAAAACAAACCACATTAAGTTTGAACATCCTTATGGATCAACTCCCGTAGGTGTTGAGAATCCCTAGACGGGAGACTCTCCCAGTTATCAATACTCTGAGTATCCAATAGCTCAGAAGCCCTTTTGGCCAAGTAATCAGCAACCCCATTCCATTCCCTTGGAATGTGCACAAAGGATATAAATTCGAACTCTTCACTCATTCTGAGAATCTGAATGGTCACAGAGGCCAACTGCCAATTAACATCCTCCACTCTTTTGTTGTTTAAAAGATTAACCAAAATTTGAGAGTCAGACTCACAAAGAATCCTGTGCCAGCCAAGAGAAAACCCCCTTTGCAAGGCCTCAAGTATCGCCAGAGCTTCCATAAGATTGTTGGAGTGAACACCTTTATAAATGGAAAAGAAAAAACTGACCATGCCAGTAGAATCTCTCCCAACACCACCAATTCCAGCATGTCCAGGATTGCCCCTAGACGACCCATCAGTATTAATTTTTAAAACTCCTCTAGGGGGCAGTCTCCATCTACCCTCTCTCCTAACCTTCTTGCTAAGCTGAGGAATCCTACTAGGGCTAGAAGAATTCACACCAACCCCAAAAAAACCAAGGGCCTGTCGTACCTTCTCCTCCTTAGAGTCCAAATGAGGGTCCACATCACATTTACTATGGATAGTTTCTTGAACCATACACAGGATCCTTTGCCAGATCTGTTGAACAGCCAAATGACTTCCCTCAAAAATGCATCGGTTTTGTTCGAGCCAAATCTGCCAGATGATGCAAGAAGGGCCCAAATTCCAAGCCACTTGGAGGAAGGGGGCCTTGGCTGGAGGTCTACCCAGACTACTCCAAAACTCCACTAGGGAGAGCACATGAAAACAAGGATGGTTCCAGGCACTCCACCAACAAGTGCCAAATGTCTTCGGCAAGGGAGCATTGGAAAAATAAATGAGAAGAGTCATCCTCATTCTTACCACAAAGGACACATAAAGAGGGACCCTGAAATCCCCTCTTCCTCAAGTTATCCCAAGTGAGGCATTTATTACGAGCTACCAGCCAGAGAAAAAAGTTACATTTCGGCCAAGAAAATCTATTCCACACCTTTTTCCACCATGTGACAGGGAGACTCCCGAACTTTTGCTTATCAAGAACTTGATAACCATAGGCTACAGAGTAGGTTCCCTTGGGATTAGGGTTCCAAGCCAGAATGTCTTTATCCCTCAATGAAGAACAGTACCTCCCTGCAAGAATAAGAGCAAGCACCTCTCTATCCTCGGCCAATCCCCCTTGGGGCCATTCCTGCGGATCTTTCCATTTGTACATCTCCATATTTCCAAAATACTGGATTTTTTTAAAGTCCTCCACATGAGACCAACCTGCTTCCAAGAAACAAATGCTTAGGGAATGTAACCTGGGATATTGAGTCAAGATAGGAGGGTGGCCATCCCAAGAATCTTCCTAGAAAAGAACCTCTGATCCCCGATTGCAAATCCAGAACAAACCCTACTTAATTAGATTAGCTCCTCTTTTCAGAGTGTCCCAGATAACAGAACCTTTCCCAACCAAACTGGCTCTAGGGATATCTGCCTCAGAAATACCTCTCAAGTATTTATAAGATAATATTTTAGCCCAAATATTATCTTGAGAGGTACACCATCTCCAATAAAGTTTCGCAGCCAAAGCCTATCCAAAAAGAGTTGCCTGTCGCAACCCAAGGCCTCCCTCTTGAACTGGCCTACAAATGGAATCCCATCTAACCAAACTCCATTTAGATTGATCAAGTTTTCCAGACCACAAAAACTGTCTTGACAGAGCATCCATGTCCTTGATGAAACGAGAAGGAGCTGTTTGCACAAAACATCTGTAAATGGGTAAAGCTTGAATAACAGATTTTAAAAGCAATACTCTACCTGCAGAGGATAGCCATCTGACGATCCAGTGATTTACCTTCCTTCTAAACTTATCAAGTATAGACTGCCAAGAAGATCTAGGCAGAGGATGAGATGAAATCGGGATCCCAAGATAAATGAAGGGGGGAGTCCCGACCTGGAATCTTAGAATGCCAACAATCCTAGCTTGAATAAGAGGGGGGGTATTGAAGAAGAAAATAAAGGACTTGTCCTCATTAATCACCTATCCAGAAGCACCAAGATATATGTCAAGAGACTGTCTAATGTTTCCAGCTTCCTTGATAGTGGCAACTCCCAACAAAGTAGTATCATCAACAAATTGAAGGTGGGAAAGAGGTGGCAAACTGTTATCCCACTTCCACCCCTGAATGAGACCATGCCTGACCTGAGACTTGAGTAATCTGCCCAACCCTTCTGCCATAATGATAAACAAATAAGGAGATAGAGGATCTCCTTGCCTCAATCCCCTTGAGGCCTCAAACAACTCCGTAGTCTCGTTATTAACAAGAACAGAGAATGAGGAAGAAGAAATACAGCTCATCACCCATCTAATCCATTCCTCCTCAAAGCCAAAAGCAGCAAGAAATTTTTGAAGAAAGGACCATCTAACTCTGTCATAGGCTTTTGCCATGTCCAACTTAATGAACATAGTTTTCTTCTTAGAAGTTTCCATTGAGTGAATAGCTTATGTAGCAATAACAACCCCATCCATGATTTGTCGGCCAGCAACAAACCCACCTTGCTCCTCAGAGATGATTTTGCTCAACCATATCTTCAGCCTCTCAACAATAATTTTTGTGATGATCTTATATACAACATTACAGAGAGCAATAGGCCTGAACATATCCAAGGAATTCGCTCCCTCTTTTTTGGGAATAAGCACCACAAAGGTAGCATTTAGGGCCCTTAGCATCTGTTTGTTCTTTTGGGACTCACGGACCACTTCCAAAAGGTCAAATTTGATTAACTCCCAAAACTCTTGATAAAACTCAATCGGGAATCCATCCGGACCTGGGGCTTTCCCATTTTTCATCTTGAATACAACACTTTTCAGCTCCTCAAGGGAAATTGGATCCATCAAGTGCTCATTCATCTCTCTAGAAACAATCGAGGGAATACAGTTTAGAATAAGTTTTTCTTCCTCATCATCTGAGAGGGCATCCTCCTTGAAGAGAGAGGAAAAATACCTCTTAGTCTCTTCTGAAATATCCCTGAAAGAAGAAAGTAGGGCACCCTGAGAATTAACAAGAGAGGTAATCAGGTTACCATTACGACGAGCCTTAACAGAGTTATAAAAGAAGGCTATGTTCCTATCCCCTTCCTGAAGCCAATCTACTCGAGCTTTTTGTTTCCAAAAAATTTCTTCCCTCAGTTCCCATTCAGCAAGGTCTTTTATAGCTTCAGATTCCTCAACAAGAAGCTCCTCTGTGAGTCCCTGATCTCTAATCTTCCTTGAGGCTTCTTCCACCCTCCTAAGAGCTGCCAACTTAGCCAAGGAAAGGTTCCCAAAATTTAGTCTATTCCATCTCTTCAATTTATGCTTAACAAATTGAAGCCGCTTCATAAAGGAGTACATAGCAGTGCCATGAGGAGGTTTGCCATTAGTCCACCAGCCTCGCATGAAATCATGAAGCTTAGGATCTCGCAGCCACATAAGTTGAAACTTAAATGAGGGATTATTTTTTAGCCCTAACTCCAGAGCGGAGAGTTTGATAGGCCAATGATCAGATCCTCTACCCTCCAGAATCACATAACTAGTGCTTCTATTATTGCCAATCCAAAAACTAGAGATCAGAAACCTATCCAGTCTCTCTGAAATGGAATATTCCCCACATCTTCTATTATGCCAGGTAAAAATCCCATTATCCGGCTTTATGTCAACCAAGTTCAAGGCCCAAATATGAGCATTGAAGACAGAAGAAAAAGGCTCAAGACGATCAATCCCACCACGTTTTTCCTCTAGACAAGTGATAGAATTGAAGTCTCCAGCCAAAATCCATGGGTACAGGGGAGCCAGACTTCTCACAAAGCCAATGTGCTCCCATAAATTCACTTTACCATTGTAATCAATAGGAGCATACACGTTTGTAAGTAGGATGGTCTCACCAGATTCATTATCATGCCCGATCATCGAAATAGACCACCTGCTGGAAATCCAGGTAAGAGGAGAGATCTTAACTGGATCCCATAAACAAGCAAGGCCACCAAGCATATCCACATGCACCAATACACTGACATTGCCCCTTTCTCCACAACTTGGGAGCAATATTGAACAAACTATCAATAGCTAATTTAGTCTCCTGAATAAAAACCACATCCGAAGAATGAACACGAATCAAATCACGAACAACTTTTTGTCTGGGGATGCTGTTCAACCCCCTTACATTCCATGAAAGTACAATCATTTTTGGGGGTTATAAAAATGGGAGTCCAATGTTCTCACCAAACCTGACTCTACCAAAGTCTCCCCCATTAACTTAATTTTATCCTGGTCTTTCTTTCGACCCACCTTCATATTCTTATCTGAAGCATTTTTTTTAATTATTTTATGCTGCAATCCCAGCACCGTAGGAGTTTTATAGTCCATGGATGACTGCATCAGTGCCTGGGTAGGAGAGGGCATGTCTAAATCTGTGCCATTTTCTAAGATAACTTCACTTCCAGGGCTAGGGCCAACCATATCACCTATACTCGAAACCAAAGCCCTTTGTTCTTCATTTAAACCCCCTATATCTGGTTCCCTTGGTTCCACCTCATGAAGAGACAACTGATTTGGTCCTATTATATCTATAACAGGTAGCGATGTTTCAGGTATCTCCACGCACTGATCAAGATTCTCTAGAATTTCAAAATGGTTGAGCTGAGCATCTGGCTGGTTATCCTTAATGTCTCTTTTTGCCTTTCTTCCTTTGTTTCGAGGTTTTACCGTAACAAAGCCTTCCTTATCCTGATCCCCCTCCTTTATCGGGGCTTTTCCTTTATCCATATTTTGTACAGCTTGAGAGGGCCCAGGATTTGAAGCCACAGGCAGGACAAACTTAGGGCATTTTCTTTGTAAGTGGCCATATTCATGGCAAATCCGACAACGAAATGGGAGAGCTTCATAGTCAAGTTTTTGAACCCATTTGGTTGATCCGAACTGTATTTCAATAGAATCTGGAATAGGATTGTTTAAATAAATTTCAACACAGATACGGGCAACAGAGATTACCTTTTTATCCAGCATTTTTCGTGACGGCCCAACCGGCTTCCCAAGTAGAAGGGCAATCATATGCAAGATGTCATTTCTCCAAAATTCCAATGGGAGCCATGGAAGCCGAACCCACACTGGAACTCGTGACGGCCGCTCCTCTGATGGGTTGAAACCCACATGCCAGGGTTTAAGAAAGAGTCCTACTTGGTTACAGAAATAGGGACCTCCTTCAAAAGCTTTGTTACGATCCGCAAGACAAGAAAAAACCACCATAAAATAGTTGTTTGCACTCAACATCACCTCCACATCACCTTCAGGGTTCCAAGTCTTCCTAACCCAAGCCTCCACAAAGGGAAGAGAAATTTGGATGCCCATAAATTTACCAATAAGCGCATGTTTGGTTAAATACTCCACATCTTCTGCCACCGAGTCTGGTTGAACCACTAGAACCGGCCTGGCTTCACATCGTTCCAAACATCCATTGTTCTTTAACAAGCGATTCCTGGCATGCAATGGGAAATCCTGTTCCTTCCAATCATTTTTAAAAGAAATACCAGCCCTAGCATGCACGCTCTGTGACGGACCTGATGCCATCACTACATTCCTCCAGTTGTTCATACCTCCTCCAGAAACTGCTGCCATCCCCGCAGAGCCCACCAGATAGGTCTCAAAAAAATTCCAGCAAAGCAGCTTTCCTCCATCAAACTTTCATATCTATAGAAAATGATCTAATTATTATAAAAAACGTAAAGGAAATAGCCTCCTCTGGATATTGAACTAGTTAGATTATGTTCTGACCCGATCTTTCAATATTGGCAAAGTCTTGGGCGTAAACGTAACCAAAGACATATTTTGCTCTAATAGTGCTTTATAATATTAAATGACAATTGGTCTACTAGTCATTTTGAATGATTTTAGAAAGTCATAAACTGATACCTTATGTCTCTTGATGTTATTTAATGTTAACCATTTTAAATTCTATCTTATAACTCTACATATCTCTTTCTTTAGTCTACAAATCCCTTTTGTTAGTTTAGCTAGTACCAGAGGAATTGACCTATTTAAAAGGCTAATCTAAAAACCTTTCTTTAATCTTCCAATATTGGCTAAGGTCTTGTGGGTGCAACTAATCCACTTAGGTAGGTTTTGAACTAATTATTTTAGCACACTCAATGAGACACAAATCCCACCTTATTGATTGGATATAATTTTGGTGATATTCTACTCTAATATATCATATTCACAATCACCTAGAAATTCCATTAAAATAAAATATTCTTAAGGAAATCATATGTGATGGGGACACAGAGACACAGGGAATGAATAACATAAAAACACAGTAACATAGAGAATCACTCAAGCTTTTTCTTTCATTAAACTTACCAAAGCAAATTTTTACAATTCTAGCCAATAGGCGTAGTTTCTCGTTTCCAGCCCCCGCCCTTCCTTAATGCACTCCCTATTTCTATAACCATGTCTGGGCCTCTTTCGAGGTTCTGACAATATAGGCCATTAATGACCCACCTTCCAGAATGCATCCTGCCTCACTGAGCCTTTACATATTTCCCTATATAGCATCTGCCAATGGGTTAGCCAGGGAAACCTACATTGATGAGCCGTCTGACCTCTGGGCGTAGTATTCGAATGGCCGCCATGCTTAGCAAGCTTACCGGGCAAGAAATCATGCATTAATGAGGCCCTGACCGCCTTGGAAAACACCATCTAGGAATGCAGGATTTTTTGAACAAAGAACCAACAATATGTCACGATATCACGACATTTTTCTTCCTTGTTGCCTTTCTCTCCTTGGGGTCACGTTATCACGACATGTCGCGATATCGCAAAATTTTCCTTCCTTGCAACATTTATTTTCTTCGGGTCGCGATATCGTGACATGTCGCGATATCGCGACATTTTTCCTTCCTTGCAACATTTCTTTTCTTCGGGTCACGATATCACAAAATTTTCCTTTCTCACTGCCTCCCCCTCCTTTAGGTCGCGATGTCGCGACATGTCATGATATCGCGACATTTTTCTTTCTTGATGTCTTCCTCTCCTTCGGGTCACGATATCGCGCCATGTCGTGATATCATGACAATTTTCTTTCCAGCTCTTCTGTCTTTCTTTTGGTCATGAAATCATGACATGTCGTGATATCGTGACATCTGGATTTGTGCTTCCTTCTCGCATTTTTTGGGTCACGAAATCATGACATGTCACGATATCGTGACAATTTTCTACTTGGCTTTCTTTCCGTCCCTTCGGTCGTGATTTCGTGACATGTCATGAAATCGTGACATCTTCTCCGCTGGCCCCTCCTGTCTTCCTTCGGTCGTGATTTCACATGTCACGAAATCATGACATTTTCTCGTCTGGCCTTTCCCTTGTTATTTCGGTCATGATTTTGTGACATGTCATGAAATTGCGACATCTTCTCCGCTGGCCCCTCCTGTCTTCCTTCGGTTGTCGTGAAATCATGATATTTTCTCATCTGGCCTTTCCCTTGTTCTTTTGGTCATGATTTCGTGACATGTCACGAAATCGTGACATCTTTCTCCTTTGGCCTTTCCTGTGTCCTTTCGGTCTTGAAATCGTGACACTTTTCCTCCCTTGCGCCTTCTTTCGTCTTCTTTCATCTTCTGGTCGCGATATCGTGACATTCTTGCTCCGCATCTTCTCTCTTCTTCCTGAGACATGAAAATGTGACATGTCGCGATATCGTGACACTTTTCTCTGTCACGATATTACGACATCGAGGCAAACACTTAAAAAAAAATTGTTGATGCAGAATTGCTCTGCTGCCATCGGATGCTCCTGCATCAGACAACCGGGGTGGATTGAGTAGTGACCTTCAATTCTGTGCTATTTTGTCACCTTCTAACAACTTGCAAAATATTCAACCTCTCCAACCTCCACTCTCATTGTTGTCAGCAACCTCTTTTCATCCATCCCCTTCAGTAAATAGATCCTAGCGCTGCTACATACCCTTTCGCCCGCCTCCTTCAAGGGCTTCAGCTTATGGCGCACTCCATTCTTTGTCACTGAGTAAGTGTTGGTGCGACCATCATGCACTGCACACCGATCAAACTACCATGGCCTTCCCAACAACAAATGACAAGCATCCATAGGCAGGATGTCACACTGGACCTCATCACAGTAATTCCCAATATTAAATTTGACCAAGGACTGTTCACTGACCAATGTCCTATGGTCCTTCTAAAACCATGCAATCCGGTATGGATGCGGGTGTCTCCTCCTCTCTAGTTGTAACTTAGCAACCATTTCTTCAGAGACCAAGTTATCGGTACTACCATTATCTATAATCACATTACAGACCTTACCCGAACTTCTGCACCTTGTGCGAAACAGGCTCCTCCTCTGGTCTGATCCTTTCTCCTCATT